>CAUYLG010009232.1:0-50048 GCA_963573385.1 Cacajao melanocephalus
TACCCGGGAGAAAGGTATAAAAGGTATTGACACTCTCCCTCCGGGGCCACGGGTTGGAGAGACGTGAGTCCTCCGTGGTCGCCGGCAATAAAGACCCTGCAATTTGGCCTACTTTTGTCTTGGTGTTAACTTTCTACGCTCGGTTCAGTACAACAACATCACTGCGCTCAGACCAGCCCAGACTTGTATTATCTTAGGTACTGTGTCATAATGATAGAAAAATGTAAATTGAACTAAGTGTGGTAGCTCCCACTTGTAGTTCCAACTACTTATAGAGGCTGAAGCAGGAGGACTGCTTGAGTTCAGGAGACGAAGTTGAAGACCAGCCTGGGAAACGCAATGAGACTCCATCTCTACAATGTTTTAAAAATTAGCCAGGTGTTGGCCAGGCACAGTGTAGTCCCAGCACTTTCAGAAGCTGAGGTGGGAGGATTGTTTGAGCCCAAGAGTTTGAGACCAGCCTGGGCAACATGGCAAAACTCCTGTATCTAAGGAAAAAAAAAATTAGCCAGCTGCAGTTGTGCATGCCTGTAGTCCCAGCTACTTGGGAGGCTGAGGCAGGGAGAATGGCTGAGGTGGGGAGAATGGCTAAGTCTGGTAAGTCGAGGCTGCAGTGGGCTGTGATCGAACCACTGCACTCTAGCCCAGAGTGAGACCACGTCTTAAAAAAAAAAAAAATTAGCCAGGCATGGAGGTGTGTGCTTATAGTTTGAGCTAAAAAAAAATTACATAAAATAAAAATAAGACTAGGCCTGGTGGCTTATGCCTGCAATCTGAGCATTTTGGGAGGCTAAGGTGGGTAGATCACTTGAAGCCAGGACTTGGAGACCAACCTAGGCAAACCCCATCTCCACCAGAATTACAAAAATTAGTCAGATGTGTTGGCTCGCCTGTAATCCCAGTTACTGGGAAGGCTGAGGCATGAGAATCCCTTGAACCTGGGAGGCAGAGGTTGCAGCCAGCTGAGATCTTGTGCCACTGCACTTCAGCCTGGGTGACAGAGTGAGACTTGCTCTCTCTGTAAATAAATAAAAAGAAAAAAAGAAAAATGTAAACTGGGCTCTAAGATTTCATGTTTTAAGTTTTTTTTTTTTTTTTTTTCTAATTTCTGAACCACAACTTTTAGTATATAGCTTTGGGAGTGGTGGTAACAACACTGGTTAATGAGATAGAGAGATAATACATAACACATGAATAGAAACAAAACATCTCTACTTCCTCCCCCAGAGGAGAGCAATCTGCATAAAACAACAGTGTTCGGATCTGGAGAACACCTGTGAGAAATCTCCAACCAGGTCTGCTCTCTCAGCTGTAGCTGCCAGAGTGGCTTACAAAGCTCTAGGTCACCCCATGTCTTTGCTGTATCAAGAATGCTTTCTCTTTGTATAGTTCTCCTGACAGCTCCTGTCACAGTGTTTGCCCTCTGATATCCATGAACTGGCTGGGGAACTCCCACACTGAACAGGAGCTGAGCAATGGCTCACTGCTCCTATCTAATCCCTCATAATAGCAGGCATCTACTACAGTTTCCTGGTTTCCTAGTTAAAAATAACCAGGCTGAACAAGAGCTGCTGTGGTCTGCTCAGCTGCCTTTTACCTAGAGTCACCTTTTCAGGAAAAGTTGAAAATGAACTAAGCTCTTTAATTTAGTCAAAAGTGATCTCTTTCAGTTCACAATTGTATGGCATCTTCTGACTGTATCATTAGAAGGGGTCTTAACACATGCTGTTTTATGGTATTATTTGTGTATATTTATTTGAAGATATTTCGGCTAAAACTTCCTAAAAATGAGCTCCCATATACAAGCAAATATGAAAAAACCACCTCACAAATTTTAGGAAGTAAAGCTGCCTGCTTGGGACTACATAACAAAAATGCAACAAGGTATAATTTCTTTTCATCCCAGCCCATTTGAAAGTAAATAGGCTTAAGACGTTCTTTGACTTGGTAAATGTTTATATTTCTAATATAACCAAATCCATCAATTTTTTTCTTTGTAGTTTCTTCAATTACGTTTATGCTTAAATAGCTTTTTCTCATCTAGAAATTACGATATTCATTTAGATATTATTTTAACTGAATGGCTTTTAAAAAGCTATATACACGTATGTACATATATACACATGAATCTAAGATTAAAGAGGTACATGTTTGTTTTTTGAAAGCCATTCAACAAACATGTACCTCTTTAATAAATATGAGATTCATGTGTATATATGTATATACATGTTTGTACACAGTTTGAGATGGGTCTCTAAATCAACTTATTCCCTCCTCACAAAGAGTTACCTCAAAACTGTTACTAAAAAAATCCTTCCCATTTCCATTGGTTTGCTTATAAATCCAGACTTGTTTCTAGACTGCCAAATTATTTTTATAATTTTATACTACTTTTAAATAAATTACAAAGGATCCCCCCACCCATCAACCCAAATTTAATACACTAAATAAATATTCCATTTCACAATCACATTAGCTATTCTACTCTTAGGTGACGATGTATACTCTGCAAGGTTTTTCTCAAAGTTCTACAGACTCCTTTTCCATATTCTGTGTGAAGGGATGGTCTGGTCTCTCCCTCTACCTATCTCCAACTCCCAGCTTCCTACTTTCAGAAGGTTGAGATGCCAAAGACAGTTATTGGATCTAAGTAGAGGGCCTCTTTCCCTTTAACATATTTCTGATTCACTGGCTGCCCTGCTACAGTATAGGTACTGTTTGTGCACAGATTTTCCATACCTTCTTTTAATTTTAATCTAACTTTTATCGTCTCTTAGGCTCCTAGACTTCCACATACAAACTTTATGTTGTCTGTCATGACTGAACTTATTTGATTTAGAAACTAATGATTTACTTTACCTAATTTCTTTCTTTCTTTTTTTTTTTTTTGAGATGGAGTTTCACTCTTGTTCCCCAGGCTGGAGTACAATGGCAAGATCTTGGCTCACTGCAACCTCCACCTCCCAGGTTCAAATGACTCTCCTGTCTCAGCCTCCTGAGTAGCTAGAATTACAGATGCCCGGCACCACACCCAGCTAATTTTTGTATTTTCAGTAGAGATGGGGTTTTACCATGTTGGCCAGGCTGATCTTGAACTCCTGACTTCAGGTGATCCACCCACCTCGGTCTCCCAAAGTGCTGGGATTACAGGCTTGAGCCACCACACGCCCGGCCCCTTACTTTCTTCTTCTTATACTTTTTTTTTTTTTTGAGACAGAATCTTGTTCTGTCACCCAGGCTAGAGTTCAGTGGCACGATCTTGGCTCACTGCAACCTACGCCTCCCGGGTTCAAGCAATTCTCCTGTCTCAGCCTCCTGAGTAGCTGGAACTACATGCTGCCAAGCCCAGCTAATTATTATTATTATTATTATTTTTTGTATTTTAGTAGAGACCGGGTTTCACTGTGTTGCCCAGGCTGGTCTCAAACTCCTGAGCTCAGGCAATCCACCTGCCTTGGCCTCCCAAAGTGCTAGGATTACAGGTGTGAGCCACCATGCCCAGCCTACACACTTTTTTTTTTGAGATGGGTTCTCACCATGCTGCCTAGGCTGGACTTGAACTTTTGGACTCAAGTGATTCTCCTGCCTCTGCTTCCTAAGTAGTTGGGACTTATTGGCACATGTCACTATATACCTGGCTCTTTACCTAATTTCTTCTGTAATGTGTCAAAATGTGTCCCTATGCCTACTATATTATTCTATTCCTAGATAAATGTTCTGAATTTTAAAATATTAAAAACTACTTTGAAATTGTAACTGTAGTTGCCTCAAGGTAGAGGAACTTGGTGGGCTAGGAACAGGAAAAGACTTTTTACTGCCTATCCTTTTCATCTTTTTTGAACATTATGCCACTTGATGTATTCACGTAGAAAATAAAAACCAACCCCTCCCCCACAAAAAATGATGCTTTATTAGAAGAGATAATACCTATCTTTATATTTTTCTTTTCCCTACCTAAATACTTAGCAGGTACTCAGTAAGTACTGAACAGAACAAATACTGGTTTAACCCAACAGGCAGGGTTTGGAGTGGCACCAGATCTCATTTCTGGCTGATAAACTGACAGAATAGCAACTCTTCAGCTACTTATTTACCTTTCCTTCCAAAGATAAGAATCTTAGTTACTTTCTGATTCTCAACCCAGTGTGGTTCCCCAAATTTCCAGCAGCATGGGTGTGTGCATGTGTATGAGAGAGAGAGAAAGAGAGAAAAAGAGAGAGAGAGAGAGAGAGAGAGAGAGAGAGAGAGTGTGTGTGTGTGTGCGCGTGTGACAAGAGTTCTGACTTAAATCAGATATATGATTTGTGTGTGTTGGGGGCGGGTGGAGAATGAGTGTTAGTAAGCCTAACTGACAACATCCTATACAGTGATAATGAGTTTATGGTATTAAAATACAGCATAAAGATTTAGAATTTTTTGGCTGGGCACGGTGGCTCATGCCTGTAATCTCGGCACTTTGGGAGGCTGAGGTGGGTGGATCATGAGGTCAGGAGTTTGAGACCAGCCTGGCAACATAGTGAAATCCTGTCTCTACTAAAAATACAAAAAAATTAGCTGGGTGTGGTGGCACACACCTGCAGTCCCAGCTATTCGGGAGGCTGAGGCAGGAGAATCATTAGAACCTGGGAGGCGGAGGTGGCAGTGACCTGAGACCGTGCAATTGTACTCCAGCCTGGGAGACAGAGAGAGACTCCATCTCAAAAAAAAAAAAGAAAGAAAGAAATTTTTAAAAAACCACAAACACAACTGAGTCCTATCTTTCTGAAGCTTCTGAAGCTTAATTTAATTAACAATGATTTTTTTTTCCTCAAAATTTGTTTAGGGGATAACAGTCACTATAAATACCAAACTCACTATAGATATTTGAGTTCACTGGGCTTACATTTAAGAGTAATTGTCAGAATTTGCCCAACCAAAGCTACAGTCATTTCAGATTCTTTCTCTTATTTATGTCTTGCTGCCAGACAAAATTTGCTGTATACTTTGCAAAGTATCCATCTTCCTCCTCCACCTATGAAATGAACAATTAAAAGCATCCTAATAACAGTTAAGAATATTATTATACACTGAATCTAGCCACTCAAGTAAGATTCAGACTCCATTATTATCCCACTAAAATTGTGGAAGAGGTTTCCCAAGTCCTAATGATACACAAAGGATGCTAAGTCCCAGATACAGTGGGCTAGATATTTTGTTGCTTTCCCTAATTTTTTTTTGGTATGTGGTGGTAGTGAGACTGTACTTCCGATAATGCATACAACTTACTGTGCTTAAGCATCTTCTATATATTATCTCACATTTAATTATCTCAGCAACCTCCAAAGTATTATCCTTCCCATTTTACAGATGAGGAAATGGAAACTCAGAGCAATTCATTCTAATGTTATATAGCTAAACAAGATGCAAAAGCTAGGATCTAAATCCCAATCAATATGACTCTTAACTAAAGCCTGTATGGTTTGTTTTGTTTGAGGTAAGTCTCACTCTGTTGCCCAGGATGATCACATGTGATCATGCCAGTGCGGTGGCATGATCACAGCTCACTGCAACCTCAAACTTCTGGCCTCAAGCAGTCCTCCCACCTCAGCCGTCCAAGTAGCTGGGACTACAGGTGTATGCCACCATGCCTGGGTAATTTTTATTTTTAAATTTTCAATAGAGACAAGGTTTTGCTATGTTGCCCAGCCTGGTCTCAAACTTCTGGGCTCAAGCAATCCTTCTGCCTGGGCTCCCAAAGTATTGAGGTTACATGTGTAAGCCATACTGCATGGCCTTGAACGTATTTTTAACTATGCTGCCTCACAAGATAAAATTAGCTTTCTTGGTTCTCAAGAGCCCATATTTTCAGTGTAAAACACTAAATGGTATATGTACTGCACTTCAGAATAAAACTATAGATTAAAGCAAAAGACATCAACACCTGTAGATTTATTTTGGGCTGAGAAGCAGGTTATTGACTTGATGTTTGACCTGTCTCTACCAGAAAAGAAACAGATGCAGCAATAAAGCTACATATTGGTGGCAAAGTGAAAGACACATAGAGCAGAGGAGGAAGAAGCAAAAAGAAAATGTCCAAGTAAGCAAAATGCAGCAAGAGGATAAAAAGAGAAAAGGGAGGTGGGGACAGAAACTGAAAAGTCCAAAGCTGCCAAGTTATTATCATGAAACATATAATGTATCTCCTTTGTATGTAAAGTACTTTATTTTATTTTATTTTTTTCATCATGTGTGGGCAGATGCAGAGTAAGGTACTTTATTGATGATGTAAAAAATGAAGCTCAGCTCTTAAAGGCTGGAAAATTTAAGAAGTATCTTTTTTTAAACCATAAAAAAGATGTAATGACTAAATCCATTATGATACACCCTTAGCATGGAATATTATGTATATTTAAAATGTTATAGGCCATTTAATGTTATGGGAATATGTTATAGGAATATATTTCTCTAAACAAAGAAGATTACAAAATATACAGAGAAGGGTCTCAATTTGTTAGAAATATCAAAATACAAAATATAAGAAGCAAGAAAAATATATGTATAATAAAAAAATTTGAACAGTGGTTATCTCTGGGTGATTTATTCTATTTCTTTGTGAATTATGACTTTGTTTTGTCTCCTAAAGTTTCAATAATAAAAATTGTTACTATTTTCTTTTGAACCATCACCACACTTTCTAAAACTTTATCACCTGAAATAGAAACTTTGTAGCCATTAAGCAATAATTCCCCATTCCCTATGCTCCCCACAGCCCTTAATATTCTTTCTGTCTATGTAAATTTATCTATTCTAGATAACTTATATAAGTGGAATAATACAATATTTGTCCTTTTCTGACCGGCTTATTTCACTTAACATGTATTTTCAAGGTTCATCCACATTGTGGCATGTAACAGAACTTCATTCCATTTTTTTTTTTTTTTTTTTGAGACAGGGTCTCACTCTGTCACCCAGGCTGGAGTGCAGCGGTGTGATCATACCTCAAGCAATCCATGTGCCTCAGCCTCCTGAGTAACTGGGAGTACTGAGTAAGCCTAACTGACAACATCCTATACAGTGATAATGAGTTTATCGCTGCACATGCCACCATACCTTGTTGATATTTGTATTTTATTTATTTATCTGTTTATTTGAGACAGTCTCCCTTTGTCGCCCAGGCTGGAGTGTAATGGCACTTTCTTGGCTCACTGCAACCTCTGCCTCCTGGGTTTAAGCGATTATCGTGCCTTAGCCTCCTGAGTAGCTGGGACTACAGGCATGCACCACCCACCATGCCTGGCTATTTTTGTGTTTTTAGTAGAGATGTCGTTTCACCATGTTGGCCAGGCTGGTCTTGAACTCCTGACCTCAAGTGATCCACTGTTCCAATCAAAGTGCAGGGATTATAGCATGAGTCACCACACCTGGCCTACTCTGTCACCTTATAAAGGGCTCCCTTGAAAGTTTTATTTCCTTAGCTTGATCAGAAAAATAATAAGTGCTAAGCCTAATGTCCAGTGCTAGTGGGAATAGCTAACAATAAATATTAATAATTGTTGCTGACACACTTTACACTGGTGCCAAATTGTTGTTCAATTTAGTCCTATTCTCTAGAAGTTGAATATACCTTCAGTTATAGTCTTCTCTTTGCTTTCCTAGTAAAGTCCTCTTTAATCTCTCTAGACCTCTTATGATGGCCAAAGGTCCTTTTAATCACCACTAAATGATCAAAACTCTGTTAGTGGTGTTTATGTAGCTCCTATTTTTATTTCTTTTCTTTTTTTTTGAGATGGAGTTTCACTCTTGTTGCCCAAGCTGGAGTGCAATGGTGTGATCTTGGCTCACTGCAACCTCTGCCTCCTGAATTCAAACGATTCTCCTGCCTCAGCCTCCTGAGTAGCTGGGATTACAGGCGTGCGCCACCACGCCCAGCTAATTTTTTGTATTTGTAGTAAAAGCGGGGTTTCATCATGTTAGCCAGACTAGTCTCGAACTCCTGACCTCAGGTGTTCTGCCTGCCTTGGCCTCCCAAAGTGCTGGAATTATATGCATGAGCCACTGCGTCCGGCCCCTATTTATATTTCTAAAGGAGAATGACAGACATATTTGTGTATTGATGTTTGGAGTAAGGGCAAGGAAGAGGATGTAGCTGCAACAAATACCTCAACTCCCAGTTAATATTAGCAGTTATCTAAATTTTTGTCACTCCGGTTTTTCTAGTTCTCTTTAGAGGCTGAGGTGGAGAACAGATCATATGAAAGTAAATAAATTATACTTTCTGAAAACCCACAAGCATAGCTGCATCTTGCCTGCAGCAAGGAATGTTGCAGGAAATTGGTAGAACTGAGAGCAGAGGGAGAGTTGCAAGAGGATGCCTGTGAGGAAGGCTGGTTTGGAACTCTGCATGCTACTACCTCTGCAGAAGCCTCAGCTGGAAGAATGTAGAAACTGTTTACTTCCCACAGCTGATCTCTGGTATGTTACTGTCTAATAATCAACTTTGACATGTGATTAGAGATTATGAGCATTTCTGAGCACTATTTCCTCCAGGACGAACCAGAGATGTAGGGAAAGGGTAAATATATTCAGAAACTTACAAGAGTAAGTTGCCTTCAGAAATGAAGAAACTAGAAAAAAGTAGAACCATCTGTGGTTCATGTACTAGCTAAGATTTTCTTCTTAAATTGGTACATAGTTGCTACCTGAAAACCATTTTTAAAAATTTTAGATTTACAGAAGATGAAAACCATTATAATAATAATAATTTCTTGAGACAGAGTCTTGCTCTCTCACCCAGGCTAGAGTGCAGTGGCGCAATCATAGCTCACTGCAGACTCGATCTCCTGGACTCTAGAGATCCTCCTGCTCCAGCCTCTTAAATAGCTGAGACTCTGGGAGTGTGCCACCTGCCCAGCTAATTTTTTTTATTTTTGGTAGAGACAAAGTGTCATAGTGTTGCCCAGGCTGGCCTCCAACTCCTGGGCTCAAATAATCCTCCCACCTTGGCCTCCCAAAGTGCTGGGATAATAGATGTGAGTCACTGTGCCTGGCCAAACTCTCTCTTTTTTTTTTTTAAATGGAGTAATATTGGGAACTTAGGTAAAAACTACCATACTGGCTGGGCATGGTGGCTCTTGCCTATAATCTTAGCAGTTTGGGAGGCCAAGGCAGGAGGATTACTTGAGGCCAGGAGCTCAAAACCAGTCTGGTCAACATAGTGAGACCCGGTCTCTAAAAAAAGAAAAGTTAGCCAGACATGGTGGTGCATGCCTGTGATTCCAGCTACTTGAGAAGCTGAGGTGGGAGGGCTGCTTGAGCCAAGGAGCTGGAGGCTGCAGTGGGCCATGACTGCACTCCAACCTGGGTGACAGAGCAAGACTCTGTTTCAAAAAGATAAATAAAAAGAAACCAAAAACCTGTCATAGTTTAGGGAAAACTTTAGCTCCAAATTTGTTGCTACAATGCAAATCATTAGAGAGAATGTTTTTGCCATGCTATAAACGCTTATGCCCCACCAAATCTCATGTAGGTATAACCTCAAATCAGATTAATAGCAACATCTCCAGGTTTTTATCTTACTTATCCTGACAAACCATTCATCCTTAATTCATGGATCTGACTGTAAGGAAGGGTCAAATTATGTACGAGTCTTCCAAAACCAGAAACCTAAAGGCAGAAATGTGGTTATTGTTCCTTTAGAGAGTATACGTCCAAAGAGAATCTATAGACTATCCAGGAGTTCTTTATTAATATTCTAAGTATAAATCTCTCAGGTGATCCAATAAGCAATTTGATAGTCTGTAAAAATGTTCAAAGCCTCAGGAGACCCTTTAAAAAATACTGACACCTGGCTCCCACCCACAGTTATTCTGATCCAATTTAATTGGGTGAAATCTGGGAACTGGGATTTTAAAAATTCCCACCCCCAAATTCTAATGTGCAGCAAAATTTGGAAACTAATGCTACAGAAAATGGTGTCTTCAAAATTTTCCATCTTCAAGTCTGGGATGGACAGAAAACAAAAACCCTAAACACTTAATTCTGAGTTCTGGGGCTCAAAGAGCCAAAGAAAGCACAAGTGTAACTAACACCCAACATCCTGGAACCATTTTCACATGACCACAGTATCTTCTCTCAACAGAATTTCAGGCAAAAGTATAATAGAGAGCCAGTTGAAACCATTACCAAGCAAGTGCCAATTTGAAGAGTGTTTAGATCTGGTACTGCTAAAACTACAGGCACGAATAGGACTAGTATAGGATAGAGAAGTAAGGCCAAAGTGGAACATCCAGTACATGTAAACCACTTCACACCCACACTGTGGGGATGAGGAGGCTGTGAGGAACGTGAAAGATCTGATATAGTTCCTCCTCTCATGTATACATTTTCACACTATGGAAACTTTGCGTAAGTGCACAAAGGCTGGTTCATCACACCCTTAAATTGTATATCCTTCCTTTCCTTTTGCTGAGGTAACCAAATACTGCAGCCATGGCTGTAGGAGGTGGCTCAGCAAAGGTCATCATGCCCTTGGCTGGTACAGCTGGAGTCCTCTGAAAACTACTAAGAATAAGAAAGATAGTATCATCTCAATAGGACAGCTTTGAAAAAATACTTGCCTGAGGTTGAGAAGGAATCCCCCTGTCCACAGCTTTACTGCTTTATGATCTAGCAGAAGGAACTAGGATAAGAATATGACCAGGCTTGGCTTACGTGAGGCACTTTCCTTTTAGCCTTCTTCAGCCAGAGGCTAGTATGCTGCCAACTGCTGAAACCTATTTTTCTTTCTGGTAACCTCCAGTTGGCTGTTTCGGTTTGTTAACAGAGCAAAACCGAACCACCCTTTTACTCTCAGTGCCGAGGAAGAGTACATAGTAATACAGAGAAAGGAACTCAATGCCTGATGCGGTGGCTCATGCTTGTAATCCCAGCATGTTGGGAGGCCAAGGTGGGAGAGCTGCTTGAGCCCAGGAGTTCCAGATCAGCCAGAGAAACACAGTGAGACTCCAGCTCTACAAAAAGTAAAATAGAGAGGAGGCCAGGTGTGGTGGCTCATGCCTGTAATTCCAACACTTTGGGAGGCCAAGGCAAGTGGATCACGAGGTCAGGAGATTGAGAACATCCTGGGCAACACGGTGAAATCCCATGTCTACTAAAAAAAAAAATACAAAAATTAGCTGAGTGTGGTGACAGGTGCCTGTAGTTCCAGCTACTCAGTAGACTGAGGCACAAGAATCGCTTGAAACCGGGAGATGGAGCTTGCAGTGAGCCAAGATTGTACCACTGCACTCCAGCTTGGACAACAGAGCAAGACTCCCGTCTCAAAGAAAAAAAAAAAAGAGAGAGACAGAGAGGAACTCAGTAACAGTTGGGGTCAGAGAGCGGATGATCTTCTGCTCAGACTGACTTTGGGAAGCAGTATCTCTCATTATTATGCACACTTCTAGCAAATCTTCTCTCTTCAACTTGTGACAATTATTCTGAAATTTTCATTTGCCCTTTTTATGATCTGAACTGTGTCCCTGTGCCATCCTTCCCCCGTCAAAAAAATGTATGTTGAAGTTCTAACCCCTAGTACCTCAGCATATGACCTTATTTGAAAATAGGGTCTTTACAGAGGGAATCAAGATAAAGTCATTAGGGTCTGCCCTAATCCAATAACCGGTGTCCTTATAAACGGGAGAAATTTGGACACAGATATGCACAGAGGGAAGACAGTCACGTGATTGGAATGATGTAGCTATAAGCCAAGGAACACCATGGACTGCCAGCAAAGAGCAGAGGAAGGATTATTCCCTAGAGCTGAAGGAGACAGATGGCCCTACTAACACCTTGATCTCAGACACTTAGCCTCAGGGACTGTGAGATAATAACTTTCTGTTGTTTTAAGCCACTCAGTTTTTGGTACATTGTTACAGCAGCCCAGGAAACTAATACAGCTCCAAAGGCAAATGTGGTGTTGATTAAATCAGTCAGATTTTACCTTAACTAGCCTCACTGAATTGCTGCTAGACTGCAGTCTAGGTCAGTGGTTCTCAAATAGGGTTGGTGGAAAACAGTGGTGATCGTCGAAAACCATAATTTCTTGGGAAGCATTTTTTACAATAAGCATGTCCAAGCTCCATCTTGTTTATTTTATTTTTAAAATAAAGATGGGGTATCTATGTTGCCCAGGATGGTTTAGAACTCCTGGGCTCAAACGATCCTTCTGTTGTGGCCTCCTAAAGTGCTAGGATTACAGGTGTGAGCCACTGCCTAGTTCCAAGCTCTATCTTCAATCTGCTGATTCAGAATAGGAGCAAGAGATTGCTTTTTCATATAACTTAATTTAATTATTTGAGACAGGGTCTCACTCTGTCACCTAGGCTGGAGTGCAGTGGTGCAATCACAGTTCATTGCAATGTCAACCTTCCTGGACTCAGGTGATCCTTCTCCCGCCTCAGCCTCTTGATTAGCTGAGACCACAGGTGCTTGCCTCCACACCTCGTTTTTTCTACTTTTTGTAGAGATAGAGTTCTACCATGTTGCCCACGCTGGTCTTGAACTCCTGGGCTCAAGCAATCTGTCCACCTCAGCCTCCCAAAGTGCTGGGATTACAGGTGTGACCCATGGTGCCTGGCCAGCTAACATATATTTTAAAAAAGATCCCCAAGTGATATCAGCGACTTGCTCTGATCCCCGCTTCTCCCCAGCTCTCCCTCAGTAACTAACACTAGCTTAAGTAAAAGAATAAAACTTTGTGTCTTCTCCAAATTGATCTGTAGATCTTAATCAAAACCTCAGCACTATTTTTTCTATTAAAATTCACAAATGGGCCAGGCATAGTGGCTCATGCCTGTAATCCCAGTACTTTGGGAGGCTGAGGCAGGCAGATCACCTGAGGTCGGGAGTTTGAGACCAGCCTGACCAACATGGAGAAACCCCGTTTCTACTAAAAATAGAAAACTAACAGGGTGTGGCAGCGCATGCCTGTAATCTCAGCTACTTGGGAGGGTAAGGCAGGACAATCACTTGAACCTGGGAGGCAGAAGTTGCAGTGAGCCAAGATCGAGCCACTGCACTACAGCCTGGGCAAAAAGAGCGAAACTCCATCTAAAAAAAAAAAAATCACAAAGATGATCCTAAAATGTATACAGAAATGCAAAAGGCCAAGTAAAGCCAAGGCAGTCTTGAAGAAGTACAACAAAACTGGAAGACTTATACTACTAGATAACAAGACTTACAAAGTTATAGTTATCAAGACAATGTAGTAGTGACACAAAAATAGGTAAATGTATAAATGAAACAGAAGATAACCCATAAGTAAACCACACAAATTAATTGGTTTATGACAAATGTGACACTGCTGAGCAATGGGGGAAAGGATGGTCTTTTCATTAATGTCCTGGGCCAATTAGATAGCCATATGAAAAATAAGAATCTTGATTCCCAACTTACACCCTAAACAAAAATAAATTCCAGATAGGCTGTGGATGTAAATACAAAAGAAAAAACAACAAGGTTCTCAGAAAAATCATAGGAGAATATATTATCTGGGGATGGGAAAAACTTTGTTAAAGAGAGCACAAAAAGCACTAACAATAAAAGGAAAAACGAAAAAGAATTTAAAAAGATAAAACATACTACATAAAAATGAAGAAAAGATGCCATTAACAGAAATGTCAAGACACAAAAGATATTTATATTACATAAATCTCACAAAGGGCTCATAACCAGAATATACAAAGAATTCCTACAAATCAATAAGAAAGGGACATACAACCCAATCCAAAAATGGGCAAAAGACTTGAACAGACACTTCGTAAAAGAGATTTCCAAATGGCCAATGAACACATGCAAAGATGCTCAATTTCATTACTCACCAGGGAAATGCAAATTAATACCACAATGAGATACCACTACACACCACCAGAATGGCTAAAATGAAAAAGACAAATAAGGTCAAGTGTTGGCTAGAATGTAGATCAATCAGAATTCTAATACATTGGAAGTAGGAATGTAAACTGGTTTAGACATTTCAGGAAACTTGTGATATCTATTAAAGTTGATCATACATATAACTTATGATTCAAGAATTCAATTTCTAAGTATATATAGATAGGAATATGTACATATAGTCCCAAAAAGATATGTACAAGAATTTTTACAGCAGCACTTTTTATAACAGCTTCAAACTGCAAATAACCCAAATGCCCATCAACAACTGATTAAGTAGCAGTATACTCACATAATGGAATTACTACAAAATAACAAAAATAAAGTTCAACTACATGCAACAATATGGATGAATCTCAATGGCATAATGTTGAACAGCACAACATAAAAAAGCTCATACTGTAATGATTCTATTTACATGAAATTCAAAATGGGTAACACTAATCTATGATATTAACAGTGAAAATTGGTTACCTAGGATGGGAGGAAGGGCTAGCTATTAGAAGGGAGGCATGAAAGAGGTTTTGGGGTTCTGGCAATACTGCGTTTCCTCATTTAAGTGGTGGTACCACATGATGTGTTCACTTTGAAAATGCAGACTTGCACACTTATTATTTGTGTACACGTTTATATTACTTTCAATAAGACCTATTAACATAAAACAAAAACAAAACCTTTGGGTTTGTGACTCCTGTAGCCAAGTGGCAGGGAAGATAACAAAGGGTAACAGAGTAGGCAATGCCAGGATCAGCCAAGACGCAGGCCAGTTCTACACTTTAGGCAGCTTGCCCAATCTCTAAGGCAGCAGACCAGTCCAGTATCTAAGGCAACAGCACACGGTAGAAAAGGGGAGGGTTCCACCTTCTTCATCTACTCTTTTCTCCACACTTCATTCCAGGAGATTTTCTAATTCTAAGGAGTATAATTCTAAGGAGTAAGCTGAAAGCTAAAAAGCAAAGGGGAGCTTCATAAATGGGAAGATGCACAGTATTTCAAGTATATTGAATGATCGAGAAAATTTTCAAAAGGTGGGGATAATCAGAGTCAAATAGGAGAATGCAGGTTGTTCACTGAATTAGTTCAGGGTTAAAAGTTTCATTTGATTATGAGTTCAATGGGGGTAGGAAATTATTTGACAGCAGTCTTCTGGGCTGCTTTTAGATACCCTAAGGAGAAAACAGGGTACAACTTGTGGAAGGGAGACTGCTCAATTTCTTACCATAGCCTTGTCATATAGCTTGTTGCTATGGAGAAGGCCGTGAAGGCAGCAACTAAAGGAAATAAAAAATCTGGCAGGAGTAAGCACAGGGATAGTACATTAAACAAAAATTTCTTGAACAATTAGCGAGTAGCAGTCCCTATAAATGACATACTTTTCTTGTTTTTCCTAACCCCTACCCCTCTGAAAGTATGCAGGCCTGGTTTACCACTATAATTTAATTGAAATACACAGAAGCCTGAATGGGCCTAACAAAGCCTAAGCCTGGCAGAAGAAACACGAGGCCATTTAGCAATGCTGCCTAATGCCATGAGGAATCAGCTACCTACCCACCCTATCCTGGGGAAATTATCCCTAGCTGCCTAAATTACAAAGTAGATGCCCTGTGATTTCTTTGTTCTGTAAAGCCTGAGGGAGATGGAATAATGAGGTATCAGAAGAGGTGGAGAACAGCCCCTTGTTTCATAGAGTAGTCAGAGAGGGAGAAAAAGAAAGAGTGGAAGAGAGAAACAGTTAGTTCTCACCAGTATCATTAAGAGGCAGCAGCAGCCTCAGTAGCAATAGCTTGGGAGCAAAGCTCTGCTTGAACTAGTCTGAAACAACTGCCGTGGGAGAAAAGGCTAGTTGCCAAGTTCGTTAATAGCTTCTGCCTATCATTGTTACAGCAGCTTTATCAAACAGGGCAGGGCCAGGACCTGTTTTTAGCAGTGTAAGCACTAAGACCAGAGGGCTCAACATCTTCCAGCAGATCTCATCACAACCAATGACTAAAAAAGACAATTTTCTCTTCTGTTCCAACTAAATGATTACAGAATTGTAAATATCAGAGCTAGAAGGATCACAGAGATCATGTAGTCCAACCTCCTCATTTTACAAACGAGGAAATTAAGGCCCAGACTAGTCAAACGATCTTATTAACAGAGCAAGAAAACACCATGGCTCTTAAATAGGACTTTTCTCCCTTTGAATCGTACTTCAAAGCTAAGTTAGTTAGGGCTAGTGATTAATCCCAGGTAATCCCAGTAATATGTTTATTGCCTAGGTATCACTCACCTGAGTTTATAGGTATCAGGATGACTTTGATAACAAAATAGGTCTGGGTTTCATTACTGAAATACAAAAAGAATCTCATTTGCAAACAACTTTACCTATCTGGCAAGCTCACAGCCTAGTCACCTATATATATTGCCTGACTGTGCTTTGCTGGGGGAAGAAGGTGAGTGAGCATGCACAAAGGGAGGATATCTCTCTCCCCTGGGGATTAGTCCGTTTTGCCATTTGCAAAATGAAACTCAAAAAAGCCTGTGACTGAAATTTTTCCCAAGGGCTTCAGGATTTAAATGTGTGACAGCGGACATATAACACAATCCACAAAGGTATATAAACACGTCACTGCCCTAAAGTATCCCCTGGGAGTAAGCTACTAGGTGAGAAGAATGTGTTGGCTGTTGTTTTGGTGGGGGAGGGGTGGGAGAAAGTAGGTATTGATTTCCCTAATGTTTCCTTTGTGTGGCTGCTGTTGCCATGTGGTGGTCTGTTGCTATGAAGATTTGTGGTGCCAGACAATGGCTGCTTGGCTCTTTATGACTGTGCTATTGGTAGAGCTATTTCTTCGGGATTCAAGCTGGTATGTAGTTGGCTAAATAGTGGAGAAAGCCTGGTTGTTATTGTGCCCCATCTCTCCTCCAGGTGAGTGTTGCCTGGGGCAAGACTGAGGGTGAAGGGGCATTAATTACAACATATGAGAAAGAAAAACCAATAGCTGAATGCCACCTTACTTTTCCAGTGCAAATATCTAAAACTAGGTATTTCACAGTTCACACTCATACTTTTTTACATCAAAATCACAGGATAAACCAAGGGTAACTATCAAGGTTACCATTTCCATGAAAGAAGATTAATGGAGGGCCCTTTCCCTTTAGTGAAAAGGATAAAGACCCACAGCTGGGATCTGCAATCAGATGAGGATGAAGAATAGCTGGGGCAGGTTCTCAGCAGAGCTACCACAGGCAAACTAACTTCCTGCTAAGCAAAACCATAGCCTATTACTCTGATAATGAGAAAACTGCAGCCCACAGACCACAGCAAAGGGCTCAACCACAGAGTCTGAAGTAGGGCCAAATGTTCTCCTGGGTAACAGGGCCCAGAGTACACAGAAGTCACCATGAGTCTGTGTAGATGTCAGCTACTTACCCACCCTCTTCATATTCCCACACAATTACTCTTCTTTCCATCTCAGAGTATATACACATAGACACACATACTATATATGCATGCATGTGTGTGTATATATAAAGGTCTAGCCTCTGTGCTGTCAATACCATAAGCCACTAGTTAACATATGGCTATTTAAATTTAAATAAAACTAAAAATTCAGTCCCTTGGCCGGGTGCGGTGGCTCATGCCTGTAATCCCAGTACTTTGGGAGGCTGAAGTGGACAGATCACCTGAGGTTGGGAGTTTGAGACCAGCCTGACCAACATGGAGAAACCCGTCTCTACTAAAAATACAAAATTAGCCAGGTGTAGTGGCGCATGCCTGTAATCCCAGCTACTTGGGAGGCTGAGGCAGGAGAATTGCTTGAACCTGGGAGGCAGATGTGGTGAGCTGAGATTGCGCCATTGCATTCCAGCCTGAGCAACAAAAGCAAAACTCTATCTCAAAAAAAAAAAAAAATTCAGTCCCTCAGTTCTATCTACTTACCACACTTTGGTGTTCAATATCATGTGACAAGGGGCTACCATTCTGGACATAGCATTTCCATCATAAAAAGTTCTAAAGGACAGTGTAGAGCCCCTCCTTTTAAAAATTAGAAATCTAAGGACAGGCGAAGAGAACTATCCAAGATCACATGGCTAGTTAAAGGTTCTAGAATCCAACTGTCCTAACTTTAGTTCAGAGATATTTATACTGTACTAAGTGCCTTTATGGTTCTTTGAAACAGTTCTTTTCAAATAGTTTCAGACATTCCTTGTTGCTCTAAAAATGTACTCTATTAAGGTGTGAAAATGGGCTGGGAAAAAGAAAAAATATATATATTCTATACCCTGAGGTTGAAATGGGGATGCACAGCCTTCCTGTGTTTGCTTGTAATGACAAAACCTTAAACCAGTACAAAAACTGGCCAGGCATGGTGGCTCATGCCTGTAATCTCAGCACTTTGGGAGGCTGAGGCAGGTGAATAACCTGAGGTCAGAAGATCGGGACCAGCCTGGCTAACATGATGAAACCCTGTCTCTACAAAAATACAAAAAATTATCTGGGCATGGTGGAGCATACCTGTAGACCCAGCTACTAGGGAGGCTGAGGCAGAAGACTTTCTTGAACCTGGGAGGCAGAGGCTGCAGTGAGCCAAGATCGCACCACTGTGCTCCAGCCTTGCAACAAATTGAGACTCCATCTCAAAAAAAAAAAAAAAAAAGTAAAAACTGAAATCTTCTTTTTTCCTACCAAATCATTAAGTCAGAATTGAGTTCTGAAAGACAAGCCAAGCTTAATTGTATAGCTTTTCATACCCTGACATATAAGGAAGTCACCTAACTTCAGCTTCAACATGGCCTTAAAGTACAATTTCTTTATTCCTGATATTCTGATAAAAGACCAGAGATATTATAAGAGAAATTATAATTTCAGAGATGTTTGTTATGAGGGGAATTTCCACATGGGGTGGGAGGGTTACCTAGATAAATGATTATCAAAACTTTTTTTTCTTTTTTAGCAGCAGAATCCTTTTATTACAAAGGAGCCTAATATATGTCACCCAAAAATAGAAATACTCTGAGCTGTAGCTGGTGGGGTGACAGAAGTCAGACCTGGGGCTGTCCCAGTCAGTACTCCACATTCCTTATGATTGCTTCAGAGGTTCCTCTATGCTGAAGTTTTTCAGAGCATAACTTCAAACCATTAACTGTGAAAATACTTGAAAGATCTGACTTTTATTTTTTTAAGTCAGAGTCTTGCTCTATTGTCCAAGTGGAGTGCAGTGGTGCAATCTTGGCTCACTGTAGCCTCTAACTCCTGGGCTCAAGTGATCCTCCCACTTCAGCCTCTCAAGTAGCTTGGACCACAAGTGCACACCACCATGCCCAATATTTTTTATTATTATCTTATTAAATTTTTTATTTTTGTAAATACAGGTTCTCTCTATATTGGCCAGGCTGATCTCAAACTCCTGGCCTCACGTTATCTATCCTCCACCAGTCACTGGGATTAGTCACACCAGTCGCTGGAATTACAGGCATGAGCCACTGCACCCAGCTATCTCTGACTTTAATAATTTCCAAAAACTGGTGGTGGAAGCTACTGTTAGGAAAAAGGCAAGTACAATACAAAGTCCCTCATTATAGCCAATACATAGCAAATGAACCAAAAAAAGTACCAAAAAAATTCACTATTTTACCTATATGCCTGAACACATGGGAACAAGGCACAGTCAATTTTGTTAATCACATATTTACTAATATATTCTGTGTAAAGACTGAACTAGTCCTTGGGGAAATAAAATGATGTATAAAATGCAGTTCCTGGCCTCAGCCATTTTATTGTCTAATAAAGGAGAAAAGACACATAGAAATCCTAGGTCGATACAAGTAAGAACTGGCTTAACTTTTTTTTTTTTTTTTGAGACAGAGTTTTGCTTTTGTTGCCCAAGCTGGAGTGCAGTAGCGCAATCTTGGCCCACTGCAACCTCCGCCTTCTGTGTTCAAGCGATTCTCCTGCCTCAGCCTCCCAAGTAGCTGGGATTACAGTCACGATCTGCCACACCTGACTAATTTTTTGTATTTTTAGTAGAAATGGGGTTTCACTATGTTGGCCAGGCTGGTCTCGAACTCCTGACCTCAGGTGATCTGCCCACCTTGGGCTCCCAAAGCGCTAGGATTACAGGTGTGAGCCACCGTGCCTGGCCTAAAAATGGCTTAATATTTATGACATTGTAGTCTTAGAAGGAGAGGACAAAGAAGGTGTGCAGAAAAAAATGTGTAGATATGTAACTACTGATGACACCCAAATTTGAAAAAGGACATAAACTTAACAGATTCAAGAAGCTAAATGACCCCCAAAAGAATAAACTCAAAGAAATACACATCTGACATATGACACATCATAATCAAACCGCTGAAAATGACAAAGAAAAACTGTGAAAGCAACCAGAGAAAAATGACACAGGAGAACAATGCAAACAATTATGTATCAGAAACAATGGAGGCTTAAAAAAAGAAAGAAAGAAAGAAAGAAACAAAGGAGGCTAAAATAAAACAGAACTTTTTGTTTTTTTGTTTTCTGACATGGAGTCTTGCTCTGTCACCCAGGCTGGAGTGCAGTGGTGTGATCTCAGCTCATTGTAACCTCCGCCTCCTGGGTTCAAGGGATTTTCCTACCTCAGCCTCCAGAGTAGTTGGGATTACAGGTGTTCACCACAACCAGCTAATTTTTGTATTTTTAGTAGAGATGGGGTTTCACCATGTTGCCCAGGCTGGTCTCAAACTCCTGAACTCAGGTGATCCACCTGCCTTGGCCTCCCAAGTTCTGAGATTACAGGCATGAGCCACTGCGCCAGCCAGAACTTTTTTTTCTAATGCTGAAAGAAAAGAAATGTAAACTCTGAATTCTGTATCCAGAAAAAAAAAAATCCTTTAGAGATAAAGGTGAAGTAAGTAAAGCCATTCTCAAGAGCAAACCTTCTTTGAAAGAATTAACTAAAGGAGATTGTTCAGACAAGGGAAACAATAGAGGGACTCTTGGAATATCAGGAATGAAGAAAGAGCAACAGAAATGTTAAATATCAGGCAGTGTGCAGTGGCTCACGCCTGTAATCCCAAAACTTCGGGAGGCCGAGGTAGGTGGACCACTTGAGCCCAGGAGTTTGAGACCAGCCTGGGCAATATGGGGAATCCCTGTCTCTATCAAAAATACAAAAAAATTAGCTGGTGTGGTGGCGCGTGCCTGTGGTCCCAGCTACTCAGGAGGCTGAGGTGGGAGGATCGCTTCAGCCTGGGAGGGAGAGGTTATAGTAATCTGAGACAGCACCACTGCACTCCAGCCTGGGTGACAGGGTGAGACAATGCAGTACTGACAGAAGAATAGGTAAATATGTAAATGGAACAGAAGAGAACCCATAAATAAACCACACGTTAACTGATTTATGACAAATGTGACACTGCTATTCAGTGGGGGAAAGGATGGTCTTTTTTTTTTTTGAGACTAACTCAAAAAAAGAAAGAAATGGTAAACATAATAAATTATTCTCTTGAGTTTTTTATAGTCTAACAACTAAAAGAGAAAAATTTTTAAAAATTATGACATTTCCAATGTGTTAGCTATAATAAGACAAGAGATTATGCCACTGCACTATAGCCTGGATGACAGAGTGAGAACCTGTCTCAAAAAACAAACAAACCCAAGATATAATAATAAGGCATGAGATTGGTAAACTTTTTCAATAAAAGACCAGATAGCAAATAGTTTTGGCCTTGCAGGCCATATGGTCTCTGTTACAACTTCTGAACTCTGCTATTGTAGGGCAAATGTGGCCAAAATACATTAAATGAGAATGACTTCTTCCAGTAAAACTTTATTTATGGGGCCAGGCGCAGTGGCTTATGCCTATAATCCCAATATATTGGAAGGCCGAGGTAGGACTGCTTGAGCCCAACTCAAGCCCTGCTTGAGTTGAAGACGAGCCTGGGCAACACAGTGAGATCTCATTTCCATAACAAAACATTACAAGCCTTAGCTGGGTGTGGTGGTGTGCGCCTGTAGTCCCAGCTACTCGGGAGGCTGAGGCAGGAGAATTGCTTGAACCCGGGAGGCGGAGGTTGCAGTGAGCCGAGGTCACGCCACTGCACACCAGCCTGGCACCTGGTGACAGAGTGAGACTGTCTCAAAAAAAAAAAGAAAAAAAAGAAAATATTACAGGCCAGGTATGATGGCTCACCCCTACAGTCCCAGCACTTTGGCAGGCTGAGGTGGGCAGATCACTTGAGCCCAGGAGTTTGAGACCAGCCTGGGCAACAAGGCAAAACCCTGTCTCCACAAAAAATACAAAATTAGCCAGATGGGACAGCACATGCCTATGGTCTCAGCTACTTGAGAGGTTGAGGTAGGAGGATTACTTGAGCCTGGGAGGTGGAGGCTGCAGTGAGCTGTGATCACACAACTGCACTCCAGCCTGTGTCAAAAAACAAAACAAAACATGTTACTTCTAATAGGAGATTATAGAAAAAACAACAACAACAAAACACTTTATTTATAAACCAGGATTGGTGGCTCATACTTGTAATCCCAGCACTTTGTGAGGCTGAGGCAGGAGGATTACTAGAGCCTAGGAGTTTGAAACCAGCCTGGGAAACACAGTGAGACCCTATCTCTACAAAAAAAATTTAAACCAAAAAAAAATTAATTGGGCATGGTCATATGTGCCTGCAGTCCCAGCTACTTGGGAGGCTGAGGTGGGAGACTGCTTGAGCCTACAGTGAGCCATGATTGCACCACTGCACTCCAGCCTGGGAAACAAAGCAAGACTCTTTATCTTAAAAAAACAAAATAAAAACAACAAAAGCCGGGCATGGTGGCTCACACCTGTAATCCCAGCACTTTGGGAGGCCAAGGCAGGCGGACCTGAGGTTAGGAGTTCCAGACCAGCCTGGCCAACATGGCGAAACCCTGTCTCTACCAAAAAAAACAAAAAAAATCAGCCAGGTGTGTGATCCCAGCTACTTGGGAGGCTGAGGCAGGAGAATCACTTGAACCCGGAAGGCAGAGGTTGCAGTGAGCCAAGATTGCACCCCGGCACTCCAGCCTGGATGACAGAGTGAGACTCTGTCTCTAAAAAATAATAAAAACAACAAATAAAAAGCCGCTGTATTTACAGACACTGGAATTTGAATTCCATATAATTTTCAGGCCACAAATATTCTTGGGTTTTGAGTTTTTTCAACTATTAAAAAATATAGGCTGGGCATGGTTGCTCATGCCTGTAATCCCAGCACTTCGGGAGGCTGAGGTGGGAGGATTGCTTGAGCCCAGAAATTCAAGATCAGCCTGGGCAACGTAGTAAGACCCTGTCTCTAAAAAAAAATTTTTTTTAACTTCCTGGGCATGATAGCATGCTCTGGTTGTCCTACTTACTTGGGAGGCTGAGGCTGGAGGATCACTTGAGCCTGGTAGGTTGAGGCTTCAGTGAGCCATGATTGTGCTACTGCATGAGCCAGTGATCTCGCAACTGTACTCCCACCTGGGTGAAAGAGCAAGACCCTGTCTCAAAAAATGTATATATACACACACCCTTCTTAGCTCATAAGCCATACAAAAGTAGGCAATGTGCTACCATAAGACAACTACAACATAAAGAATGGAGTGCCTTTTGGCTGCAACTGCTATCTTCTAGTAACTTGATGAACACAAAGATTAAGAAGAGAGGCACCCGATATATGTTCTCTAGGCCTTTTAGAAAATGTGGAGTTGTTCCTTTGGCCATGTATATGCAAATCTATAAGAGAGATGATATTGTAGACATCAAGGGAATGGGTACTGTTCAAAGAGGAATGCCCCACAAGTGTTACCATGGCAAAACTGGAAGAGTGTACAATGTTCCCCAGCGTGCTATTGGCATTGATGTAAACAGACAAGGGCAAGATTCTTGCCAAGAGAATTAATGTGTGTATTGAGCTGATGTTAAGAGCTGACATCACTTCCTGAAACACATGAAGGAAAATGATCAGAAAAAGAAAGAAGCCAAAGAGAAAGGCACCTGGGTTCAACTGAAGCAGCAGCCTGCTCCACCCAGGAAGCACACTTTGTGAAAACCAATGGGAAGGAGCCTGAGCTGCTGGAACCTCTTCCCTATGAATTCATAGCACAATAGGTGCTAGAAAAATAAAAGATCTCTGGAATATAAAGATGTTTCTCTTCACTGAGTAGAAATGTGGTGTCCTCCTCTCCCCCAAAGAAGTATTTAAAGCAAATTTTAATTGTGTCCTAATTCATTATGTAATATCTTTACTATTCAAATTTATTTCTTGCTGAAAGATGTGAGGTAGCTTATTGTGCAAGAAATAACTGGTTAGAAAATGGCTATTATTTATGAAATATTTGTATTCATTTGAAGATAGTCCCTCTAAATCATCATAGAAGAAATAAAATAATTTATAAAACTAGAAAATAAAAGATTGGAGAGTAAGGCTGGGTGCAGTGGCTCATGCCTGTAATCCTAGCACTTTCAGAGGCTGAGGCGGGCAGATCATTTGAGGTCAGGATCAAGCCTGGCCAACATGGTGAAACCCTGTCTCTTCTTGGACATTACAGTGAGCCAAGATCGCACCACTGCACTTCAGCCTGGGTGATACAGTGAGACTCCATTTCAAACAAACAAACAGAAGAATGGAGAGTAAAGGGACTTAAATGGTAGTAAGATTTCTACATTCCACTTGAGATACTAATTTTAAGTAAACTGTGAAAAGTTAAATATACATATAGTAATCCCTAAAAAATTATATAGAGAGATAAAGGGTGAAGAGTCAGAGATGACTAGGGAGGTCTGAGCCTAGAAAATTAGGAAGATGGTAGACTGGGTGCGGTGGCTCATGCCTGTAATCCCAGCACTCTGGGAGGCCAAGTTGGGTGGATCGTGAAGTCAGGAGCTCAAGACCAGCTTGGCCAAGGTGGTTAAGGCCCGTCTCTACTAAAAATACAAAAATTAGCTGGGTGTGGTGGCAGGCACATGTAATCCCAGCTACTCGGGAGTCTGAGGCAGGAGAATCACTTGAACTCAGGTGGCAGAGGTTGCAGTGAGCTGAGATTGAGCCACTGCACTCAAGAGTGAGACTCCGTCTCAAAAAAAAAAAAAAAAAAATTAGGAGGATGGTAATGACGAAAGTAGGTATAACGAAGAGAAATAGAGAAGACAAGCAAATATCTGGTAAAAAATGATGAATACTCCTTTTAGACATTTTGAATTTAATAAATCAGTTTCTGATGATGTTCATCAGTCAAACTGTACTAGGCAAAAGGTCAAGTGTAGAGATAAAGTTCTGGGTATTGTTCATACAAGGCAGACAGATAAAGATATGAATATATAAGAGAGTACTTACAATAGAAAGCTGCTAAACTAATAGCTTTTGGAAGTTATGATCTATGAAAGTTATGCAGAGCAGAAGAGTGGCAGATTCTGCTAATTTCTTCCCTTTTCTCTTAGTAAAATTTTGTGTGGGGAAGTAATGTATCCAGATAAAAGGCTATATTTCTTGCCTTCCTTGCATACAGGGTAGCCAACAAGATGTAAGCAGAAGTCTTATGCTATGGCTTCTGGGAAACCTCTCCAAAGGTAACAGATTAAGATGGGAGGCAGGTGCTTTTTTCTCTTCTACTTTCCTTTTCTTTCAAGACTGGAAAAAAATGTGATGGCTGGAGCTACAAAAGCAATTTTGCAATAAAGAAGTAATTTTAAGAAGCCTGAAACAGTGATTCCATTGTGAATTCATCATACCCCTCCTAGACTATTTACTTACCCATCTACCTCCAGATCCTCTTATATTAAATCATTATTGTAATTTCATTTTCTTCTCATAGCAGCTAAATGCCATTCCTAACTCAATGTTTCCTCAACTTTCCCCACGATGGCACACACAATAAATGAAAAAATATATTGCGGATAAGGCTGTTTGCCTGTGGGGAAGGGAGCAGGGCACCAGGTGCTACAGACCCTAACTATAGGCCGATAGGACTGAAATGACCAATATTTCAGCATCCTGAATCTCACCAGGAATTTCTGATTAAATGAATACAAGGAGGAAAAGAGAGGCCGAGCACAGTGGCTCACACCTGTAATCCCAGCACTTTGGGAGGCTGAGGCGGGCAGATCACGAGGTCAAGAGATCAAGACCAGCCTGGCCAACATGGTGAAACCCGGTCTCTACTAAAAATACAAAAATTAGCTGGGCATGGTGGCACATGCCTGTGGTCCCAGCTACTCGGGAGGCTGAGGCAGAAGAATCGCTTGAACCCAGGAGGTGGAGGCTGCAGTGAGCTAAGATCGCATCACTGCACTCCAGCCTGGCAACAGAGCAAGACTCTGTCTCAAAAACAAACAAACAAACAAACAAACAAACAAACAAACAAAAAACAAGGAGGAAGAGAGATTGGCGGCACAAAATAGAGGGAATAACCAGTTATAAAGAGAAATGAGATTTATGACCAAGGCAAGAGAGGAGACTTTCAAGAATAAAGAAATAATAGAGGTAATAGAAGTCTAGGAAGGACTGAATGAAGACCTCTGGAAAACTGGTATGAGAAATGTTTCAGTCAAATGATGGTAGAAGAAATCGTATGACAGGACATTATTACAATAGTGAGCAGGTAAAAAGAGACTGGAGGCCAGGCGCAGTGGCTCTTATCTGTAATCCCGGCACTTTGGGAGGCAGAGGCAGATGGATCACCTGAGTTCAGGAATTCCAGACCAGCCTGTCCAACATGGCAAAACCCCATCTCTACTAAAAATACAAAAATTAGCCGGTCATGGTGGCGTGCACCTGTAGTCCCAGCTACTCGGGAGGCTGAGGCAGGAAAGTCGCTTGAGCCCAGGAGGCGGAGGCTGCAGTGAGCCGAGATTGTGCCACTGCACTCAAGTCTGAGTGACAGAGCAAGACTCCATGTCGGTGTGTGTGGCGGGTTGTGGCGGGGAATTCATGGTATCAAGTTTTAAAGAATCTTCTTAATAAGGAGAGAAAGTGTGTGATAGGGTGGGAAATACTCATTATTAAGGAAGAGAAGAGGGAAGCTGAGGGGATTTAAGTGGGTGGTTTTGATCTCAGTTGTTTAAGAGCATGAAGCAAGGCTGGGTGCAATGGCTCACTCCTGTAATCCAAGCACTTTAGGAGGCTGAAGCGACCAGATTGCTTGAGTCCAGGAGTTCGAGACCAGCCCAGGCAACATGGTGAAACCCTATCTTTACAACAAATACAAACAATTAGCTGGGCGCAGTGGCATGCACCTGTAGTTACAGCTACTGGTATGGCTAAAGTAGGAGGATCACCTGAGCCCAGTGGCCAAAGCTGCAGTAAGCCATGATCGCACCACTGCACTCTAGCCTGAGAGACAGAGTGAGATTCCGTCTTAAAAAAGAGAGAACAAACGGGGCTAATTAATCTTGAGAATGAAGTGTTGGAAAATGGAAACATAATAGGGAGATGAAGGGACTACTAAGTACTGCAGGCTCAACTTATGTCAGTTAGCATATATACTTGCATCATAAATAGCTCAGTCAGTTTGGGAATTCTCCTACCTGTCAGTGTAGGATCAGGAGTCGAAAAATAAGAGGTAGAGATTTCCTGAATTTGGGACTAGTAAGGCATTATGATTTGAATGTGTCTCTCAAAGTTTATGTGTTGGCAAGTTACTCCCCGATACAACAGTGTTGAGAGATGGGATCTTTTAATAGATTATTGGGTCATGAGGATTCTGCCCTCATGAATGGATGAATGCTGTTATCAAAGGAGGAGGTTCCTGATAAAAAGATGAGTTAGGTTCCCTTTCCTTACCCTGTTCTCATGTGTTCTCACACCACGTGATGCCGTGTTATGATGCAGCAGGAAGGCCTTCACCAGATGCAGCCCCTCAATCTTGGACTTCCCAGCCTCCGGAACTGTGAGTCAAATAAACTTGTATAGTTTATAAATTACCTATCCTGCAGTAGCCTCTTAGAACAGCACAAAATGGACTAAGACACAAAATGAGCACTTTCATTTTCTGATGAAACAAAACTACAGAACAACTGTATAATGAAATTTCATTGCTGTTTTTTTTTTTTTTTTTTGAGATAGAGTTTTGCTCTTATCATCCAAGCAGGAGTTCAATGGCACGATCTCAGCTCACTGCAACCTCTGCCTCCTGGGTTCAAGCAATTCTCCTGCCTCAGCCTCCTGAATAGCTAGGATTACAGGTGCCCACCACCATGCCCAGCTAATTTTTTTTTTTTTATGTTTAGTAGAGACGGGGTTTCACCATGTTGGCCAGGCTGGTCTCGAACTCCTGACCTCAGGTGATCCACCCACCTTGGCCTCCAAAAGCTCTGGGATTACAGGTGTGAACCACCATGCCCGGCTCATTGCTGATATTGATATTTTTCTTTTCTTTTCTTTTCTTTTTTTTTGAGACAGAGTCTCGCTCTATTGCCCAGACTGGAGTGCAGTGGGGTGATCTCAGCTCACTGCAACGTCTGCTTCCTGGGTTCAAGCAATTCTTGTGCCTCAGCATCCTGAGCAGCTGGGACTACAAGTGCATGCCACCATGCCTGGTTCATTTTCCTGTTTTTAGTAGAGACTGGGTTTCATCATGTTGGTTAGGCTGGTCTCGAACTCCTGACTTCAGGTGATCTACCCATCTTGGCCTCCCAAGGTGCTGGGATTACAGGTGTGAGCCACCATGCCCAGCCAATATTTTTCACTTCTTTTTTTTTTTTTTTTTTAAGATAAGAGTCTCACTCTGTTGCCCAGGTTGGAGTGCAGTGGGGCAATCTTGGCTCACTGCAACCTCTGCCTCCTGGGTTCATGGGATTCTCTTGCCTCAGTCTCCAGAGTAGATGGGCTTACAGGCATGTGTCACCACACCTTGCTAATTTTTGTATTTTTAGTAGAGATGGGGTTTTACCATGTTGGCCAGACTGGTCTCGAACTCCTGGCCTCAAGTAATCCACCTGCTTTAGCTTCCCAAAGTGTTGGGATTACAGGTGTGAGACACCGTTCCCAGCCATTTGTTTGTTTTCAAGTTGCCATAGTCAACCAGTGTTAAATCCATGCTAATTCCATGTTTCTTTTCTTTTTTTAAGATGGGGTCTCACTCTGTCACCCAGCCTAGAATATAGTGGCACAATCATAGCTCACTGTTGCTTTGAACTCCTGGGCTCAAGTGATCCTCCTGCCTTAGCCTCCTGAGTAGCTGGGACTACAGGCACAAGCCACTGTGCCTGGCCCTGATTCCATGATTAAAAATTTTTATTTTTGTAGAGACAGGGTCTTGCTATGTTGCCCAGGCTGGTCTCAAACTCCTGGGCTCAAGTGATCCATCTGCCTCGGCCTTCCAAACTGGTGGGATTACAGGCATGAGCCATCAAGCCTGGTCTGCATAGATCCTTATAACTTAAGAGCTGACAGGCTGGGCATGGTAGTTCACTCCTGTAATGCCAGCACTTTGGGAGGCTGAGGCAGGAGGATCACTTGAGGTCAGGAGTTTGAGACCAGCCTGAGTAACACAGCAAGACTCTGTCTCTATTTAAAAAAAAAAAGAAAAGAAAACATTTAGCTGAGTATGGCCACACATGCCTGTAGTCCCAGCTACTCAGGAGGCCAAGGAAGGAGGATCACTTGAGCTCAAGAATCTGAGGCTGCAGTGAGAGATAATGTTGTTGTTGCACTCCAGTCTGGGTGACACAGCGTGACCCTGTCTCAAAAGGGAAAAAAAAAAACACTGACAGGTCCTAATTAGTCACCTATTTCAACTTAAAAGATGAGGTAAATCAAGCCCAGAAAAGTTAAGAGATTTTTCCAAGGTCATAATGATAGTGGTAGAGATATAGAAGTCTCCAGATTTTCAGTCCAGTGCTCCTTCCATTATACCATAAATTCTTCCATAAAGCACATTTGCCAAAGTAAACTACATCACTGGTATTGGCCTTTGGGTTAGTGCTACTGTCCAGAAAAGGAGAACTATAGCATTCTCCTGGAATTCTTACCTAAAGTCAGCCTTGCCTTTCCTTAAAATATCATACAAGCTAGTAAGCAATTTTGTGTCAGAAAAAGTATATAGTCATCTTTAAGGCTTCTTATACATTGTTTCCAGGATCCCAGATTAGAGTTAAGCCTTGTGAACCCAGAATAGACTTGGTACTTGGTAGTTTTTTGAGACGAAGTCTTACTCTGTTGCCCACACTGGAGCGCAGTGGCACAATTTCAGCTCAGTGCAACCTCTGCCTCCTGTGTTCAAGCAATTCCCCTGCCTCAGCCTCCCAAGTAGCTGGGATTACAGGCTAATTTTTACATTTCTAGTAGAGACAGGGTTTCCCCATGTTGGCCAGGCTGGTCTCAAACTCCTGACCTCAGGTGATCCACCTGCCTCAGCAATACTCAATATTTTGATTTGAAGTGAGGTAAGATAAAGCAAAATCCAGTGGAAATGGCCCTTGTATAGTGCTGAGAATGTCTCAAAAACAAACAAACAAACAAACAAATTCTAGGTTACACTTGGGTCTTCTTAACAGTCCCAAGATTGAATCCAGTCAAGTAGGATCTTTGCAGTGCTGACTGAATTATGAACAGACTAAAAGAAAATGGAATCTGCAGGAATTTAAAAATGCCTCCAAGGCAAGGTTTCAAGTGAGCGATAGGGAGAGAAGAGGAAAGAAAGAAGTAACACTGTAGGACAAGTAGGCAAAGAAACTAGGAATAATTGAGGCCATGACTCCTACACCTGTTCTCAGCAAGCTGGCTCAGTTCTACAGGGACCTCAGTGTCCTCCATTCCCCTCAGAGGCCAAGCATTCACAGCTTCTCTCTGAGCTGTAAGGACTTTTCTGTTTGAAGACAGTAAGTACTTTGCTGGACAAAGAGACAGACAGAAGTACAAAATGTTGAGGGGCAGACAAAAAACCTAGAAGTCTGGAAGAATTTTTTTAAAAGTATCTGTATGTAGTTCTTATGATTAACTTGAGGACTGACTCAGTATACTGGATCTTATAGATCTTTAGAGAATAATTTTTGCAGGAAATCTCTGTTACCTGAAGATGAAAAGGAATGTGAACCAACTCTGATCACAATTCAGACCTTCGCCAACTGACAGTTCAAGTGAAGGCCCTCTGGGGTGACCAGAAAGCAAAGAAAAGATGAGTATATTATTGCAGAACAGTTCTCTTTCCCTTGGGATGAAATAAAAAAATAAATAGAGAGCTAAGCCGTGAAATATAGTAAGTGGGAGAAAATCTGGTATTAAAAGTAGGATTAAAACTCTGGGCTGGGCGCAATGGCTCATGCCTGTAATCCCAACACTTTGGGAGGCTGAGGCGGGCAGATCACCTGAGGTCAGGAGTTGGAGACCAGCCTGATTAACATGGTGAAACCCCATCTCTACTAAAAATAACAAAAATTAGCTGGGCATGGTAGTGGGCACCTATAATCACAACTACTCAGGAGTCTGAGTCAGGAGAATTGCTTGAACCTGGGAGGTGGAAGTTGCAGTGAGCTGAGATGGCGCCATTGGACTCCAGCCTGGGAGACAGAGTGAGACTCCGTCTAAAAAAAAAAACAAAAAAAAAACTTACAGATTTAGACAGTGAGACTGATCTCAAACCTGGTGAAAGCAGTAGTCATTCTGAGTTTCAGAGAAGATTTAGAATTTTGGAAAGTATTTTGACACCATTCCTAAGTTCAAGCATTATTTTAATACCCACTAGATATATATTAAGATAGATCCAGAAGTGACAATGACATAGATGCAAGCATTCCTTCATTCACACAAATATTTTTTTCTTTTTTCTTTTTTTAAACAGAGTCTTGCTCTGTCACCCAGGCTGGAGTGCAGTGGCACGATCTCGGCTCACTGCAACCACTGCCTCCTGGGTTCAAGCGATTCTCCTGCCTCAGCCTCCCAGGTAGCTGGTATTACAGGCACACACCACCATGCCCAGCTAATTTTTTTTGTATTTTTAGTAGAGATGGGGTTTCACCATCTTGGCCAGGCTGGTCTCCAACTCCTGACCTCAGGTGACCCACTACGCCTGGCCTCAAACAAATATTTTTGACAGTCTACTACTATAGATGTCAGCTGCCACCTATGTTAACTGCTTTGGTTACAATGATGAGCAAAACAGAGTGCCTGATCTCATACAACTTCTAACACAGTAGAAGAGATAGACATTAACAGAAAAATCATAAAATTATAAACAAAGTTGCAAACTGTGACGTGTGCTATGAAATAAAGTACAGGGTACCTTAAAAGTACATAATTGGCCATGCACGGCAGCTCACACCTATAATCGCAGCACTTTGGGAGGCAGAGGTGGGCAGATCATAGGAGTTCAAGACCAGCCTGGCCAGCATGGTGAAACACCGTCTCTACTAAAAATACAAACATGGGCTGTGCATGGTGGCATGTGCCTGTCGTCCCAGGTACTCGGGAGGCTGAGGCAGGAGAATCGCTTGAACCTGCGAGGTAGAAGTTACAGTGAGCCAAGATCAAGCTGCTGCACTCCAGCCTGGATGACAGAATGAGACTCTGTTTCCAAAAAAAAAAAAACCAAAAAACCCCAAAAATGAAAAATAAACAAACAAACAAACCTAACAGGGGAACTTGGTAATAATAGGCTCCCTGTGACAACCCAACAGAGAGCGCTTCAGAGCAAAATGATTTATAAGAAATTTTTAAAAATTAGTTGTTAGCTTCACCCTGGCAGGAAGGGATCCTCAGATAAAAAGGTATTCATTGTCCTTAGGAGAGTGAAAGCATTAGCCTCACTCTCCAGAAGTTTTTGTTAGGTTCACATATGTAAAAAGCATCTTGCCCATGGAAAAGAGTCACCTTCATAAAGACAAGCAGAACAAATAGGCAGGAAATTGATTTATTCTATCTTCAATATATTGAGGCAAGAAGCCTTGAAGGTTGCTTGGTGGCACAGAGATGTGGTCTGGATATGTCTGTCATTCCAACAGACTCTGTGACTATTCAGATTTGTCCATAAGCAGATGATATTTTAAAAATTAGATAGCCACTTTGTGATTTTCAGATTGTATATTGTACACACATATCCAGAGTCAACCTCCAGAGTTAAACTCACTCTCTACCTTCTCTGCATCAGCTTCTAACACACAGGCACATGATAAAATCTCATTAGCAATGTTATTCTGAAAGCTGAAGATGTATTATATCCCTAATGACGAGACAGGCCAGAACACAGAGTTCTTAACCTGTAACACAACAGCACCTACTTCATGGTAAACTTTAAATAAATACTGAATGACAACAAAATATTCAGGGAAACAGACTTTTGTTAAAATCACCAGAATGAAATGCCTGAATTCCTATGGGCAGACTGACAAGATTGCTCTGTGATAATCAGAGATGATTAGCTGTGTTCCTCTGGGCCTCTAAATTCCTCAGAGTGAGGATAGTTTGAAAGTCTGGTTACTGATGCAGAGACATGATGGGACTCTGAGGCCCAGCCTCTCTAACCACATATACTCTGACAAGGACTTGGATTCTTTATAAAAAGAATACGCAGAAATCAAATTGCCACCAGATGTTACCAAAAGATCTGAAATAACCCCATTAAGTCCCTTTACACTTCCTTCCATTTTTTCAGGTTCATGAATTTCCAAAACAGAAGAGATTCTGTTCTCAGGGGCAAATGGAACATGCAAGAAGTCTAGATGCCTTGGGCAGCAGCAACCTACAGTGAGCCAACTGGTTAGTGGATACCTGAAAACAAGACCATCTGAACACTTCTCTGTTGCCGTGGCCTATAAAATCTGTACTAAGTGACAGACACATGAAGTGGTGTGGGTGGCAATGAGGCAATCAGTGGGAAGAGTAAGCCGGCTGTACCTACAGGTGTTAAAAAAGGCAAGAGCTGCATATGCAATGAGCCAACATTAAGTCAATTTAAGAGTGACTATTCATTCCCTTGACTCCCTCAGCTGCCCTTTTATTACTTTTTCTCTTTAAGCCTGACTTCAAATTTAATTTATAATCTAACTCTCTCATATAAAATGATAGAAGGGATATGGAGATACAGTTTGAGTTACCTGGCCAACAACTACCACATGACTGCTTAAGTACCAGGGTCAACACTGTTGAATAGCTATGAAGGAAAGATAATTAATCTAAAAAGCTGGCATTGGCAATCTCTACAAGCTGGGAAATTTTGCTAAGTCTGCTAAAATCCTCTGTGTGGGTATCACTTGCAGACTGTGGACACTTGAGAGTCTAATAAACAGTTTACAGTATTTACAACAATAAGCCCCTGGTGGCTCCTCTGCAGAAGAAGGGTGAGAAAGAATGGGAAAGCCACATATCACACTTACCATCTTCCGTTTCCTGCCACACGATGCCTTCAAGGTTGACGCTAGTTCCAGGTTCACAGGGACCCAAGCACTCAGGCTCTGTGGCTAGAGCCACATCACATGTGTTGACCCCAACTGATCGGGTACGAACCATGATCTGCTCACAAGGAGATGAGATGTCATTATTGACCACTGGCACCAAAAGGTGTATTGGCAGCACTGCTGGTGTGGAAACAGGGGACTCCATCTGTTGGGGGGAAGAAAAAGTAGTAGCTCAATTGCAGGGCGAACACTGAGAAAAAATATGTTTTCTGTATTTAATCTAGTCCTACATCTATTCCTGCCAGAGTGCAGACAGCTGTAAATATAAGACTTTGGTTCTTCCTTTCAAGTTCTGGCTTATGATGCCACTACAAATCTAGTGGTTTAGATGAGAGCATCCTGTATTAAGAGAAATTCTTATTAATGAGCTTATAATGATCTTATTAATGATCTTCCTCATAAACTGCACTTGGCGCGTTTTTTAAAAAGTTCTATTTTTCTCATCTCACTAAAAAAAATCTCTAATAAAAGAGAATCAGGGCCAGATTTCAACAGTAACAGAGCGCACAGACTGATGAGAAAGACAAGGCCCAGCATCTGAGGTATGTTCTGCTACCACCACTATGCTTCCTACCAATCTACCATTCAGCAAATAGTACATTAATCTGGTATAAAATCCATGAATTTGCGTGGGGATAAAGAGAGGAAGAAACAGCCAAATCCTAGGAATGCCATGATTCCTAACGATCCTAGGTACTTTAATACATCTTTAGCTAGAAGGAATCTACTTAAAAGTTATAGGAGGGCTGGAATTAACCTGGTGGGAGTTTCTAACCCTTAGAGACTTTAACAGTGGTTGTTTAATCTGTAAGAAACAGGAGGTGCTGTTGCCACACAGAAGCCAATCCATAGCAGCCTAAAGATGTAGTTGATTATGTACACACAGATAGAAATACTCAGCCAGGCACAGTGGCTCACGCCTGTAATCCCAGCACTTCAGGAGGCTGAGGTGGGTGGATTACCTGAGGTCAGGAGTTAGAGGCCAGCCTAACATAGTGAAACCACGTCTCTACTAAAAATACAAAAATTAGCTGGGCATGGTGGCGGGCACCTGTAATCCCAGCTACTCGGGAGGCTGAGGCAGAATTGCTTGATAGGTTAAATGTGGGAGGCGGAGGTTGCAGTGAGCTGATATTGCACCACTGCATTCCAGCCTGGGCAACAGAGCAAGACTCTGTCTCAAAACAAACAAACAAAAAGAAATAGTCAATAGTCAAAACACTAGCAATCTGCCTTCAAAACCAGAACCTCTTACAAGAATGTAAATAGGTTACAAGAAGAATGCAACACATCTATAGACAACATAAAAGTTGTGATGGGTAAGGTGTGGTGGCTCATGCCTGTAGTCCCAATGCTTTGGGAGGCCTAGGGAGGAGGTTCATGTGTAGCCAAGAGTTTAAGACTAGCCTGGGTAACATAGCAAGAAGACCCCACCTCTATAAAAAATAAAAATAAAAAAGGTATCTGTGTGTGGTGGCACATGCCTGTATTCTCAGCTACTCCAGAGGCTGAGGTGGGAGGACTACTTGAGCCCAGGAGGTTGAGGATACAGTGAGCTATGCACTCTTTAACTCTTTAAATCCCAGAATTTTTGAGGCTGACAAAGTCTATTATGCTCATTCAGGATTGGGGCATCACTCAGAATTGAGTCTATTGGTACCCCAATCCTAAATGAGCATAATGTCTTGCATATGCAAAGACTCTCAATGCACACACTGGCTTTTTTCCTCTGGAGATTAAGTAGGATACCAATCAGCAGACCCAGAAAACGAGAGTCAATGATGGGACTCTTCCCCTTGTGATAACATTTTAGTCTAGGTTAAATGTAGTCCTTGAATAGAGACATCAGAGAAGATCATATGTGCATCCTTAATCCAAGCTTCTGAATAGCTCTGCAACGGAACTCTGATTCTGGAATAATTTATTACATGACTATCACTCTATCTATAATCCATTTCCCTCTCACAACACACAAAGAGACAAACACCTTCCTGGCCTTGAAAGCTAGCCTACAAGCTGAGGTCTGGGTACTGCATCCATTCTCCACAGTTGGCTCTGACTTCTTGGCTTAGAAAGTCATCACTATTTGCAGATCATAGATGATCATTTTGAGTCCACAGAATATTCATACACTGATTCTGATTAATTCTGCTCCCTGAAGAGCTGCCAAAACATTATCCTTATCTGATTATTGTCTCTCACACACACCCCTTGTACTTCCCTAACTCCCTTTTTCATAAAATGAAATGGAAGTGGAAGCCTGTATAATGAATTGTCTACATTTATGATAAATGCCAAAAGGCTTATCTGTCTCTTGAAAACTGGGCATTTATAATTTAACTTGCCAACCTTCTTAGGAAGTGGTAGATCCTGGAGAGATCCTTTAAACACGCACAGAAGTGAAGGTAAAAACAACACAGAAAAAGTAAACTGGAGCCTTTCAACTCACTCCTCTGCAGTGATGGAAGAAACCCTTGGGAGTCACTAGAGAGGGGAAGTGACTTTACTCTTGGCCTCACCTCTGTTTCTCTGTTCTTTCTCTTAGGGAAAAACTGTGACAGAAGCAGTTTCACAGCCCATACGTGTACTCCTGTTGCTTAGAGTTTGTTTCCTTTTCTATAATTTGTTCTATTATCAAGAGAAATTCCTGCAAGGTCCTCTTGGACACAGACATTGACCTAAACCTTCCAGGTCACTCCTGTGAACTTTCTGATTGCCTTGCTTGCAGATGTCCTATTGCCAACCTATTCCACAGCTCAGGCAGCAACCCTAGGCACAGAAGAAAGTTTACCCCAGGGACAAACCTATACACTCTCTCAGCCACTGAAGACAGCTCTTTTCTGGAAGTAGTTTCATTTCCGGCTAGGTTATTCAGTGCTCCTGGCAAGCTAGGAGAAAGATATTCTAATACATTCTACATAAAGTCAAGCACCCAATTTTGCACAAAGAAACCGAGAAAAGAACACCTAAAATGTAGACTGGAAACATCACTGTTGCATTCAAGCAGTTTGCCAAATTATACCCTGTTACAGAATAACTGAAGAGAAGAAACTTTGGCTGAACTGATCACTAAGAATAACAGAACAGACTCATACACATGAAGAACTCATTAACAAATATGCATCAAACTACCCTTACTGATTAGAGTTACTAGGCAGAGTTTGGCATCTCTGTTGTATGAAGATGACTTTATCCAATTACTTAATTAATAAAAAGAGATGTTTGGGGTGGGGAGAAGTGACGAAATCCACCTACGGGTTTGAACTATTCATTTTCTGTTTACTTTGAAACAGAAATCTAAAGAGAGATCACAGAGCAGCACAATAGTATTTAATTACAGCTCCAACTCTGCTAATTACCATTTGGTCACATCTATAATCTACATTAAGCCATAGTGCATAATAAGCTCTGTGACATTCATCTAATAGCCTATGTGGCTTCACAGGATTTCATATTCTGTTATTCACTGAAACAAACATAGCTTCATTTATCACCTTCCAGGAGAAGGTAACAATCAGAAAGAGGGGGCTGGGTGCAGTAGCTCAAGCCTGTATGTAGTCCCTGCACTTTGGGAGGCTGAGGCGGGAGGAGTGCTTGAGTCCAGGAGTTTGAGACCAGCCAGGGCAACACTGTGAGACCCTGCCTTTACAAAAAAAACAAAAACAAACAAACAAACAAAAAAAACTAGCTGGGTGTGTTGGCACACACCTGTAGTCATAGCTACTTGGGAGGCTGAGGTAGGAGTGATACAGATATGCTGGGTAGAGTAGAATATGGTCCCTTTAAATGATACAGAAGGGGGTAAGGGAAGTGCTGGGTAAAGGAGGGCATGGTCCCTGGCTAGAGCTCCATCCTGGGGCCTGTACTCATGGACCTAAGTAAAGATAGGCATATTGTTTTTCCGCCCAAATGCTGCATTTCCCAAGACCATCCTGGCCTGCCACACCTCCTGCCATGCCTATAAACCTCTCCCAAAACCCTAGCAGGCAGATACACAAGTGCCTGGACTTCTAGAGGAACACACTGGCAGAAGACGACACAAGCAGCTGGATATCGAGAGGATGTGGAGGGGAACATGCCAGCAGAAGAGCACACGACAGATGCCAACAGGCCGTGGAACGAGGCAGAGTTTGGCCAGGGCAGTAGAAGAGCCTGGGCCACAGAATGGCCCAACCCCAAGGAAAAACCATCTACCTTCTGGCTCCCCAATCTGCTGAGTTACTTCCACACAATAAAACCTTACAATGATTCTCCAAGCCCATGTGTGATTCAATTCTTCCAGTACACCAAGACAAGAGCCTTGGGATACAGAAAGCCCGCTGTTCTTGTTATAAGGCAGGGGTCTAACTGAGCTGACTAACACAAGCCGCCTGTGGACAGCTAAACTAAAAGAGCACCCTGTAAAACACACCCACTGGGACTTCAGCTGTAAGTATTCACCCCTAGACACTGCCGTGGGGTTGGAGCTCCACAGCCTGACTGTCTGTAAGCTTCTCTAGAGGTTTGAGCAGCAGGGCACTAAAGAAGTGAGGCATACTCCCATCGCACACCCTGTGAGGGGGACAAGGGAACTTTTCCCATTTCAGGAGGATTGCTTTAGCCCCAGAGGTCAAGGCTGCAGTGAGCCATGATCGTACCACTGCACTCTACCCTGTGCAACAGGGCAAGACCCTGTCTCAAAAAAGGAAAAGAAAAAAATCAGAAAAGGACTCATTTTGCCCTCTTTCTCATATACCTAAAATACAAGAGCAGAGATTGTCAGGAGGTTAGTGGCAACAGAGAAAATAAGGAATAGGAATATAAAAAAGTTAAGGTCATTAGATGACTTAATAACTACACCAACAAAAATCAGGCTAACTCAGTCTCTGAAATGCTAAGAAGTACCATCATGGCTCCTAGGGCTCAGCTTACTGGGGAGGTAAACAATAAAACAAAAGCTTGAAAAGAGACTTATAGAGAATTTGAAGAGGAGATCTATGGAGTTTCCCAACACTTTATGTCCTTTATGCTTTAATGATAATTGTATGTATGTTTGCTTATTTTTGAGATGGAGTTTCACTCTTGTTGCCCAGGCTGGAGTGCAATGCTGCGATCTCAGCTCACTGCAACGTCTGCCTACCAGGTTCAAGCAATTCTCCTGCCTCAGCCTCCAAAGTAGCTGGGGTTACCGGGTCTCGCCACCATGCCCAGCTAATTTTTGTATTTTTAGTAGAGATGGGGTTTCACCATGTTGTCCAGGCTGGTCTCAAACTTGTGATCTCAGGTGATCCACCCACCTCGGCCTCCCAAAGTGCTGAGATTACAGGCTTGAGCCACTGCACCCAGCAATAATTATTTTCATTCTTTGAGACAGGATCTCACTCTGTCATCCAGGCTGGAGCGCAGTGAGGTGATCATGGCTCATTGCAGACTCGACCTCTTTGGCTCAAGCAATCTTCCCGCCTCAGCCTCCCAAGTAGCTGGGACTACATGTGCACCACCATGACAGGCTAAATTTTATTTTACTTTTTTTGAGACAGAGTTTCACTCTTGCTGCCCAAGCTGGAGTGCAATGGCAAAATCTCAGCTCACTGTAACCTCCGCCTCCTGGGTTCAAGCGATTCTCCAGCCTCAGCCTCCCGAGTAGCTGGGATTACAGGGGCACACCACCAAGCCCAGCAAATTATTTTTATTTTTAGTAGAAACAGGGTTTCACCATGTTGTCCAGGCTGGTCTCAAACTCTTGGCCTCAGGTGATCCACACTCCTCAGTCTCCCAAAGTGCTGGGATTACAGGCGTGAGCCACCACGCCCAGCCTTTTTTTAAAAAAGAATTTTTTGGCAATGAGTGGTGGCTCATGCCTGTAATCCCAGCACCTTGGGAGGCTGAAGTGGGAGGACTGTTTGACTCCAAGAGTTTGAGACTAGCCTGGGCAATACAGTGAAACTCTGTCTCTAAAAAAAAAAGGGGGGGTTTTTTTTCTTTGGTAGAGACAGTCTCCCTATGTTGCCTATCCTAAAATGGCACTTCTCAATTTACCTTTAGATACCAATTTAAGGCAAGGGACGGTGGTTCACATGCCTGTAATCCCAGCACTTTGGGAGGCCAAGGTGGGTGAATCACCTGAGGCCAGGAGTTCAAGACCAGGATGGCCAACATGGTGAAATCCCACCTCTACTAAAAATCAAACATTAGCTGGGCATGGGCGCATGCCTGTAATCCCAGCTACTTAGGAGGCTGAGGCATGAGAATCGCTTGAACCTGGAAGGTGGAGGTTGCAGTGAGCTGAGATTGTACCACTGTACTCCAGCCCAGGCAAAAAAAGTGCCAAAAAAAAAAAAAAATATATATATATATATATATATATATGTATCTCCAGTCAGTTTAATAGCATTTATAATGATTTGAATGTTGATAGGCAGATGACACAGAAATGGGGACTGGAGAAAACAGAGAAAGGCCAGAGTCATTAATCTCCCCACAAGGAGTAATTATATACTGACTTCAACTGCCTCTCACAGATGAGAGGCACTGATGGAGAAAAATCTTCATTGCTGCAACATAACTTTATGGGTAGAAAATGCACTGAAGGCCAAATGTGCATGGCTTCTATTTGTAATCCCAGCACTCTGGGAGGCCACGGCGGCAAGACTGCTTGAGCTCAGGAATTCTAGACCAGCCTGGGCAACATGGCAAAAGGCTGTCTCTACAAAAAATAAAAAATTAGCTGGGCATAGTGGCACATCCCTGTAGACCCAGCTACTCCAGAGACTGAGAGGTGGGAGAACTGTTTGAGTCTGGGAAGCTGAGGCAGCAGTGAGCTATGACTGCAGCACTGCACTCCAGCCTGAATGATTGAAGAAACATTTGAGATAGACCTTTCCTTCTCCCCTTACAATATGAGTCTTATATCTTCACCTTCACAGACAAAACGCAGGAAGGAAGTTAGTTCTCCTGATAACAGCAGTAATTCTAAGAAACTTTCTTTTATCCAAAAATAGTTGGGGATGATGGTTATGTGAATGCTCAGATTTATTCAGAATTATCAGATAAGACTGTGTAGAAAGTAGGGCATCACTGGCTGAGCACGGTGGCTCACACCTGTAATCCCAGTACTTTGGGAGGCCAAGGCAGGTGGATCACCTGAGGTCAGGAGTTCAAGACCAGCCTGACCAACATAGAGAAATTCCATCTCTACTAAAAATACAAAATTTAGCCAGGCGTGGTGGCACATGCCTATAATCCCAGCTACTTGGGAGGTTGAGGCATGAGAATCACTTGAACCAGGGAGGCAGAGGTTGCAGCAAGCCACTGCACTCCAGCCATTGCAGAGTGCCATTGCACTTCAGCCTGGGCAACAAGAATGAATCTCCATCTCAAAAAAATAAAAAGAAAGTAGGATGTCATCAAATACACTAAACATTATGTTCACAAGATGTTATCGGGACAGAGGCAGTGGCTCACACCTGTAATCTGAGCACTTTGGGGGGCCAAGGACAGAGGATCACTTGAGCTCAGGAGTTTGACATCAGCCTGGGCAACTCAGAGAGACCTTGTCTCGGCCGGATGCGGTGGCTCACGCCTGTAATCCAAGCACTTTGGAGGCCAAGGCAGGCAGATCACCTGAGGTCAGGAGTTCAAGACCAGCCTGACCAACATGGTGAAACCCCATCTTTAAAAATAAAATAAAATAAGACTTTGTCTCACAAAAATTCAAAAACTAGCCAGGCATGGGTAGTGTGTACCTGTAGTCCTAGCTGCTCAGTAGGCTGAGAAGGAAGAACTGCTTGAGAAGATGGGAGGATTGCAACTAGAAGGCTGAGGCTGCAATGAGCCAAGGTAGTACCACAGCACTCTAACCTGTGCAACAGAATGAGATACTGTCTTTTTTAAAAATAATAATAGGCCGGGCGCAGTGGCTCATGCCTGTAATCCAACCACTTTGGAGGCCAAGGCAGGCGGACTACCTGAGGTCAGGAGTTCAAAACCAGCCTGACCAACATGGTGAAATCTCGTCTTTATTTTAAAAAAAATTAAAAAAAAAATAATAATTTAAAAAAAAGAGTGAGTAAGAGAGAGACGTTATCTTTACCAATAATCCAAAAGGTGCTTCAAGATTTTACAGTGACTAACATCAGCAATATTAATAGTAATACAGGTGCACATGGTAGAGGATTAAAATGAATACTCACTGATTTACGGATAAACACATAAATACTCCACCAAGGTATTCAAGGTATTATATAAAACTTAATTTGCTCACCAAGTTCTTATTGTAGGTTATTTAAAAGAATGGGAGGTAAAATCCCATTTATCTATTTAGTTATTTGTCTCTTGAAATACAGAAAAAAGGCTAGGCACATAGCTCACGCCTGTAATCCCAGCACTTTGGGGGTCTGAGGTGGGCAGATCACTTGAGGCCAGGAGTTCGAGACTAGCCTGGCCAACATGGTAAAACCCTGTCTCTACTAAAAATATAAAAAAAAAAAAAAAAAAATTAGCCAGGGGTGGTGGTGGGTGTCTGTAATCCCAGCTACTTGGGAGGCCAAGGCACAAGAATTGCTTGAACCAGGGAGGCAGAGGTTGTGGTGAGCTGAGATTGCACCACTGTACTCCAGCCTGGGTGACAGAGCAAGACTGTCTCTAAACAAAAAACAGAAAAAAAAAATCCTCAATTATTTGAACCACTTTCTCTGGCTGGAATTTTGAGACAAAATTCCCATCAATAAATAAGTTTAAATAGGATGACTTTTGCTTATTCTGAAAAATCAGTAATTCCTTGTCATGAGAGGCTGGCAGGTATATATCATGGGATAATTAAGGATGGAAAGAAAAATCTGAATGCCTCCTTCTGGCAAAGCTCTTATCAGAGTGCAACAAAATATCCTGAGTAAATCCCAAAACAACACAACATTTAACTGTAAGTAGAAGGAATCCAGGTCCTTTTCTTTCTTCTTTTTTTCTGAGACAGGATCTCACTCTGTCTTCCAGGCTCGTGTGATTATGGCTCACTGAAGCCTTGACCTCTCGGGCTCAAGAAACCTCAGCCTCTCGAGTAGTTGGGACTACAGTGGCTAACTTTCGTATTTTTTGTAGAGACAAGTTTTTGCCACGTTTGCCAGGCTGGTGTTCAAGTCCTGGGCTCAAGCTATCCACCACCTTGGCCTCCCAAAGTGCTGGGATTACAGGTGTGAGCCACCATGCCTGGCCCCAGGTCCTTTACTTTTCTGTTTTTTAGACAGAGTCTCATTCTGTTGCCCAGGCTGGAGTGCAGTGGTGTGATCTCAGCTCACTGCAACCTCCAGCTCCTGGGTTCAAGCAATTCTGCTTCAGACTCCTGAGTAGCTGGATTACAGGTGCATGGCACCATGCCTGGCTAATTTTTGTATTTTTGTATTTTGCCATGTTGGCCGGGCTGGTCTCAAACTCCTGACTTCAGGTGATCCGCCTGCCTTGGCCTCCCAAAGTGCTGGGATTACAGGCGTGAGCCACTGTGCCCTGCGGGTCCTTTTGAAACAGTAAGTACGCTTAGACCTTGCCTCTCCTCTGCCTTTGAAAAAAAACAAAATTTAAATTTAAAAAAAAAAAAAAAAAGCTCCTGGACTGCTGAGCTTCCAGATTTCACTTAGGCTGCTCTGAAAAATAATTTGATTATAAATCTGGTCAATTTCCAAATATCTTATAGCAGAAGGTAAAGAGGAAAAAAAGAAAAAGACATAGTGACTGGCAACATCACCAGTCTTCAAACAGTTCTTAGAAGCTATGTATTCTATTATCTACTGTCTCAAAACAGAAAAACAGAGGCTGGCAGGTAGATATCATGGGTAGATACAGAAGACCTACTGTAGCACTTAATTTTAACCAGTCAGTACCTAGTCAAGGTCAGCAGTGAAGGCTGTTCCATTGTGCACTAGAAAATGTAAGTGCAGTGAACATAAAATTTTTTTTTGATTTTTTTCTTTCTTTTTTGATTTTTGTTTTTGCTTTTGAACATTTAATTTGAAGACTAAAGACTTTCAGTCTATAGTCTGTTCTTCTGTAGTAATCTCTATACAGTCTGAGGCTCAGACCCTAAAGCTTTTTCTTCTAAAGAGGAAACAGCAGATCAAACAACCCTGATATTCAAACCTGTCTACAAATTTCCAGTGTGTGGGAACAGATAAATTATGCTTGAAATTTAACAAAGAAAAAATCTCATAAGCAAAATCAGAGCACAACACAAATCACATGGCAGTGTCCATTAGTGTGGCAAAGGTTTTTGCTGAATGAAGCATCTCCATTGCTCTTCCCTAAGTCTTCCGACTCTACAATCTCCTGCCTGCTTGAAATTCACATTTTCCTCCAGCAAAGATTATTAACTTTGCAGCTGATGAGTAATGATAGAGGCCTAAGTACTTTCTCTGAAGCTGACTGTATTTTTACCATAGAAGGCTGACAATCCCTCCTATTCCTGTATGGTTACAAGGTAAGCATTAGGATTTGCTTCCTAAGAATAAAGAACTTCTGCAACTACTTCCTCTCCTGAACACATACAGATTTCCTAAAAAGTCAGGACTTAAATGTGTCACCTTTACTACACTATTTTACCTTTGAGGATATAAAAATAAGCAAACAAAATGCAAAATTAAAAAACCTCACAAACCAAGTAAAGTGAACATAACAGAAAGCTAAAGTCTTTTTCTGAAACATTAATAATCACAGATGTCAGAAGTCTTAAACAGTAATTCCTAGGCTGGCCCAGACAAGCCTATTTAACCTATAACATGGCTGGACCAAACTGTACTAAAAAACTAATGAATCATCATTCATATTGACAGTCCTGTGAGAAAACATGAGAATTTTAAACTGAGACATCACAAATCACATTTTGCTCTGCTGTAGCTTAGGAAGGAGAAATGAAATGACTTTCCCTGCTATAAGCCAGCTGTTCTAAAACTTTCCGGCCATGGAAATTCTTTTAAAAAATTATTATTTTAGAGACAGGGTCTTGCTCTGTCACTCAGGCTGGAGTGCAGTGGCACAATCATTGCTCACGGTGGCCTCAAACTCCTGGACTCAACAATCCTCAGGCCTTAGCCTCCTGAGCAGCGGAGACTACAGGCACACATCACTGCACTTGGCTAATTTTTTTTTAAACTCTTATTTTAAGTTCAGGGGTACATATACAGGTTTTGTATACAGGTAAATTTCTGTCACAGGGGTCTGTTGCACAGATTATTTCGTCACCCAGGTATTAAGCCTAGTAACTATTAGTTATTTTTCCTAATCTCCCTCCTCCCACCCTCCACCTTTTTTACTCCACTCTGAGTAGGCCCGTGTCTATTTGTTTCCCTCTAAGTGTCCACTTGCTCTCATTTAGTTCTTACTTACAAGTGAGAACAAGTGGTATTTGGTTTTCTGTTTCTGCGTTGGTTTGCTCAATTTTTAATTTTTAAATTTGTAAAGATGGGGGTCTTCTACCTATTGTTGCCTAAGCTGCTCTCGAACTCCTGGGCTCAAGAGATCCTTGTGCCTCGGCCTCCCAAGTGCTAGGATTACAGGTATGTGCCACTGCAACTGGCTGGAAATTCTTAAAAATTGAGAACCTTATTATTATTTTGAGAAGGAGTCTTGCTCTGTCTCCCAGGCTGGAGTGCAGTGGCATGGTCCCAGCTCACTGCAACCTCTGCCTCCAGGATTCAAGCAATTCTCCTACCTCGTCCTCCCAAGTAGCTGGGATTACAGGTGCCTGCCACTACGCCCAGTTAATTTTGTATTTTTAGTAGAGATGGGGTTTTACCATGTTGGCTAGGCTGGTCTTTAACTCCTAACCTCAAGTGATCCACCTGCCTCAGCCTCCCAAAGTGCTAGGATTACAGGTGTGAGCAACCAAGCCTGGTCTTATTTTTTTCGTTTAATTAACATCTTTTCCCCCTTCTTATACCTAGCCTCACCATAAGAAAAAAAAAAAAAGAGAACCTTAACAAGCTTTGCTTTATGCAGGCTATATCCCTTGATATTTAATATATTAGAAATTAAAATGAAGTTGGGCATGGTGGCTCACACCTGTAATCCCAGCACTTTGGGAGGCTGAGGCAGGTGGATCACCTGAAGTCAGGAATTCAGGACCAGCCTGGCCAACATGCTGAAACCCATCTCTACAAAAAAATTAAAAAATCAGCCTCCCAGATACTTCGGAGGCTTACGCATGAGAATTGCTTGAACCAGGGAAGTAGAGGTTGCAGTGAGCTGAGATTGTGCTACTGCACTCCAGCCTGGGTGACAGAGTGATATCTTGTCTCAAAAAAAAAAAGAGGCTGGGTGCAGTGGCTCACGCCTGTAATCTCAGCACTTTGGGAGGCTGAGGTGGGTGGATCACGAGGTCAAGAGATCAAGACCATCCTGGCCAAGATGGTGAAACCCCGTCTCTACTAAAAATACAAAAATTAGCTGGGCATGGTTGCACATGCCTGTAGTGCCAGCTACTTGGGAGGCAGAATTGCTTGAGCCCAGGAGGTGGAGGTTGCAGTAAGCCGAGATTGCGCCACTGCACTTCAGCCTGGCGACAGAGCAAGATTCCATCAAAAAAAAAAGAGAGAGAGAGAAAGAGAGAGAGAGACAGAAAGAGGGAGGGAGGGAAGGAAGGAAAAAAGGAAGAAAGGCAGGAAAAAAAAGGCAGGCAAGAAATAAAGAGAGAGAGAGAGAAAGAGAGAGAGAAGAAAACTAAAACATGCAACTAACAAGGCTGGGTGTGGTAGCTCATGCCTATAATCTCAGCACTTTGGGAGGCCAAGGTGGGTAGAATGCTTTAGCCCAGGAATTCCAGACCTGCAGGGGCAACATAGAAAGATATTATCTTTAAAAATAAAGAAAAAAAAATCAGCAGGGCCTGGTGGCACAACCCTGTGGTTCCAACTACTTAGGAGGCTGAGGCAGGAGGATCGCTTGGGCCCAGGAGGATGAGGCTGCAGTAAGCCATGATCATGCCACTACATTCCAGCCTAGGGGACAAAGTGAAATGCTGTATCAAAAAATACACACACACATACACACACACACACACACACACACACACACAATTTTGAGATAAAATTAAAGAGAAAGAGAACAGACTGGCAGTTGCCAGGGATTAGGGATGGTCAGGGGAAGGTGGAAGAAAGGTAAATGTGGTTGTAAATAGTCAATGCAAGAGATCCTTATGGTGATATAACTGTATCTTGACTGGGTGGTGGACACATGAACGTACACATGGGGCAAAACTGCATGGAACTAAACATACCCACAAAAACACACAAATGAGTACAAGTAAAATGGGGGAAATCTGAACAAAATAGGTGTATGTATCAATCAATCCATCCTGGTTGTGATACTGCACTACAGTTCTGCAAGATATTATCATTGGGGAAACCTAGAAAAAGAGTACACATACATGAGATTACTGCAGTATTTACTACAATTATCTTAAAATTAGCTGGGCCTGGTGGTGCATGCCTATAATCCGAACTACTTGGAAAGCTGAGGCAGGAGAATCGGTTGAACCCAGGAAGTCGGGGTTTCAGTGAGCCGAGATCACACCACTGCACTCCAGCCTGGGCAACAGTGTGAGAATCTGTCTAAAAAACAAATAAACAAAAAAAAATTTAAGGCCGGGCATGACAGCTCACGCTTGTAATCCCAGCATTTTGGGAGGCTGAGGCAGGTGGATCACCTGAGGACAGGAGTTTGAGACCAGCGTGGCCAACATGGTGAAACCCCTGTCTCTACCAAAAATACAAAAATTAGCCAGGCATGATGGCAGGTGCCTGTAATCCCAGCTACTTGGGAGGCTGAGGCAAGAGAATCTCTTGAATCTGGGAGGCAGAGGTTGCAGTGAGCCAAGATCAAGCCACTGCACTCAAACCTGGGCAATAGAGTGAGATTTTGTCTCAGAAAAAAAAAAAAATTAGGATGCATTAACTTAGTTAAAATAACAAAAAACCTGTTAAATATTAACATATATAAAAGTTTATCTTCACTGTCTGGTTTAACAGAAGACAGCTGGATTTTCCATTCAGTCTGTCAGTGAAATGTTTTGGTTGAACTATATAAAAAAAAAAAATCAGCCTTACATAGAATATATATACAGTTCAGATATATGCATATGTGTGTGTCGTTTTACAAATAATATATATGACATTTGTATTTAATAGCCTTCTCAGATAATTGTGGATATTATTCTTTGATATGACACCAAAATTCAGGAAACGATAGTTTTGTTTTTTTTTTTTTGGTTCGGGGGATTCTCCCAGCACAAAATGATAGTTCTTGAAGGTTAAAAAGGTCAGTGGTAATATGGAATCTGAAACTCCATCAGTGAACTTTTTGTATTCTGTTACATTAAAATTCATTGGTCCATATTGCACTTTGAATGTCTCTTTTACCCATGCAAGACTTATTTTTACATCATTAACTGGTCATTAGGAAAATACTGGTTTATTGAGTTATACAGGTCTTTCAAATATGGAAACATTTTGGCCAGGTGCAGTGGTTCATTCACACCATCCCAGTGCTTTGGGAGGTTGAGGTGTGAGGATTGCTTGAGCCCAGGAGTTCAAGGCTGCAGTGAGCTATGTTCATGCCACTGAACTCGAGCCAGGCCAACACAGTGAGCCTGTTTCTAAAAAGAAAAAGAAACATTTCATTAACATAAAAAAGGCATATTCAGGCCGGCTGCACCCCAGCACTTTGCGAGGCCAAGGTGGGTGGATCACCTGAGGTCGAGAGTGCGAGACCAGCCTGACCAAAATGGAGAAACCCCATCTCTACTAAAAATACAAAAATTAGCCGGGCGTGGTGGCACACACCTGTAATCTCAGCTACCTGGGAGGCTGAGGCAGGAGAATCTCTTAAACCCAGGAGGTGGAGATTGCAGTGAGCCAAGATTGTGCCATTGCACTCCAGCCTGGGCAATAAGAGCAAAACTCTGTCTCAAAAAAAAAAAAGAGAGAGAGAGAGATCCAAGATGGCCGATGAGCAACAACTCAGGATTGTAGCTCCCAGTGAAAGCGCAGAGAGCAAGTGGACGCCGCACTTTCAGACGAATTTTTGTTGCCCACAAACCGGGAGATTCCCAGCGGAGGAGCCACACGGGTCGCCAGCGCGACTTTTTTGGCTGGCGCGGATGTTTTGCCGGCACCCCAGTGCGATGCGGCATGGCGCTTCTCAGTGCAGAGCTTCTCAGCGCAGAGTATATGGGACTGGGTGCCCTTTGAGTCAGGCTCAGCTGGTCCCATCCCCACAAGGAGAACAGCAATTGGAAACACTGAGGACTAAGAGTTTCACAGCAAGCACAGCTGAACCGGGAAGGTCCAGCTCTGTGAGGAAGGGGCGTCCGCCAAAGGAAAACTAAGAAACAGAAAAAACTTCCATCACCCGGCGGAGAGAGATCCAAGATGGCCGATTAACAACAGCTTAGGATTGTAGCTCCCAGTGAAAGCATAGAGAGCGAGTGGACTCCGCAATTTCAGATGAATTTCTGTTGCCCACAAACTGGGAGCTACCCAGCGGAGGGCCACACAGGTCGCCAGCGCGACTCTTTTGGCCGGCGTGGCTGTTTTGCTGGCGCCCCAGCGCGGCGCGGTGCTTCTCAGTGAGGAGTATACGGGACTGGGTGCCCTTTGAGTCGGGCTCGGCTGGTCACATCCCCACAAGGAGAACAGCAATTGGAAGCACTGAGGACTGAGAGTTTCACAGTAAGCACAGCTGAACCCGGGAAAGCCTAGCTCTGTGGGGAAAGGGCATCCGCCAAAGGAAAACTAAGAAACAGAAAAAACTTCATCA
>CAUYLG010009237.1:0-151899 GCA_963573385.1 Cacajao melanocephalus
TTTGGTACATTTTTGGAATGGCTGGTACTGGTTGTTCCTTTCCATGTTTAGTGCTTCTTTCAGGAGCTCTTGTAAGGCAGGCCTGGTGGTGACAAAATCTCTCAGCAATTGCTTGTCCATAAAGGATTTTATTTCTCCTTCACTTATGAAGCTTAGTTTGGCTGGATATGCAATTCTAGGTTGAAAGTTCTTTTCTTAAAGGATGTTGAATATTGGCCCCCCTACTCTCTTCTGGCTTGTAGGATTTCTGCAGAGACATCCACTGTTAGTCTGATGGGCTTCCCTTTGTGGGTAACCCAACCTTTCTCTCTGGCTGCCCTTAGCATTTTTTCCTTCATTTCAACCCTGGTGAATCTGATGCTTATGTGCCTTGGGGTTGCCCTCCTTGAGGAATATCTTTGTGGTGTTCTCTGTATTTTGTGGACTTGAATGTTGGCCTGCCTTGCTAGGTTGGGGAAGTTCTCCTAGATAATATCCTGAAGAGTGTTTTCCAACTTGGGATTCATTCTCTCTGTCACATTCAGGTACACGTATCAAATGTAGATTAGGTCTTTTCACATAATCCCATATTTCTTGGAGGCTTTGTTCATTTCTTTTCATTCTTTTTTCTCTAATCTTTCCTTCTCGTCTTATTTCATTGAGTTGATCTTCAATCTGTGATATCCTTTCTTTGGCTTTGTTGATTCAGCTATTGAAACTTGCGTATGCTTCTTCAAGTTCTCGTGCTGTGTTTTTCAGCTACATCAAGTCGTTTATATTCTTCTCTAAGCTGTTTATTCTAATTAGCATTTAATCTAACCTTTTTTCAAGGTTCTTAGTTTATTTGCAATGGGTTAGCACGTGTTCTTTTAGCTCTGAGAAGTTTGTTATTACTCACCTTCTGAAGCCTGTTTCTGTCAGTTCATCAGATTCCTTTTTCCATCCAGCTTTGATCCCTAGCTGGTGAGGAGTTGTGATCCCTTAGAGGAGGAGAGGCTTTCTGGTTTTTGCTATTTTCATCCTTTTTGCACTGGTTTCTTCCCATCTTCATGGATTTATCTACCTGTGGTCTTTGTAGTTGGTGACTTTCAGATGGGTCTCTGTGTGGACATTCTTTTTGTTGATGTTGAAGCTATTTCTTTCTGTTTCTTAGTTTTCCTTCTAACAGGCCTCTCTGCTGCAGGACTGCTGGAGGTCCACTCCAGACCCTGCTTGCCTGGGGACCACCTGCAGGGGCTGCAGAACAGTAAAGGTTGCTGCCAGTTTCTTCTTTTATCTTCATCCCAAAAATGGTACTCGCCAGATGTCAGCCTGAGCTCTCCTTTATGAGGTGTCTCTTTGGGTATACAGGGATTGTGGGAGCTGCTTGAGGAGAGAGTCTGTCCCTTATAGGAGCTCAGTGCTGTGCTGGGAGTTCTGTTGTTCTGTGTAGAGCTGCTGGGCAGGTACATTTAAGTCTGCTTCAGTGAAACTCATTACCACCTCTTTTCCCAGGTGCTCTGTCCTAGGAAGGTCAGCTTTATTTATAAGTTCCTGTTGTGCTGTTGCCTTTTTTCATAGATGCCCTGCCTGGCATGGAGATAGTCTAGTCACAGTCTGCCAGCAGAGGTGTTGCTGAGCTGCTGCAGGCTCTGCCCAGCTGCTGTGTGAACTGCCTCAGTATTGGCAGACTGCCTCTGTAGTGGTGGATGCCCTTCCCCCAACTGAGCTGGATCATCCCAGGTCCAGCTGCACTTGCTGTGAAACTCTCAATACAGAGCATTTCAGATTGCTTGTTTTGTGGGGATGGTACCCACCGAGCTAGATCTCCTGGCTTCCTGTCTCAGCCCCTTCCCTTTCAGTTGAATGGGCGGCTCTGTGTCCCAGGTGTTCCAGGCGCCAGTTGAAACTGCCGCCCAGATTTGTGTGAATTTCTGCATGCCAACCCACGGCACCGGCTGTAACTCGTGGTGCTTTTTGGCTTGGGAATCTCCTGGTCTGTAGGCAGTGAAAACATTTTTTGGAAATGCAGTGATCACTCACCCTCTGCATTGTTCTATCTGGGAACTGCACTCCAGAGCTGTTCTTATTTGGCCATCTTGGATCCTCCTTGGGTCTGAATTTTTAATAAATGCTCCAAGTGATTCTCTTAAAGGTGGACTTTTAATGGACCACTCTTCAAGAAACATTTAAAGAATATTAGTGAACAATCAATTGATAAACACCTATTTGTTGGTGGACAAACAAAAAGGATTAGAAATTTAAGAGAGAGAGAGAAAAAAATATATATGAATATGAATGTATGTATGCATGTGCACCATTTTGATTTTCAAATAAGAAATTTCTAAGGTGGATTTCTCAAAATACAGCCTAGTGAGCTACTTGACAGTTCCTATCAGGTTCAGGGCAAGGCTCCCAGAGCTAGAACAATAAGATATTAGTAGCAAAGCCTGGTCTGCTGATGCCCAGTCTCTCTAAGAGATCTTTCCTCTGAACCCACCTAAGCACTATTCTGAGCTATCTGTTTATTTGTTGAAGTTGATGCCTTTACCCAAAAGAATGAGCCTAAAGATAAAAATCAAAGATGCCTTGGCAAACTGAAGCATGATATAGATATACATACCACTTGGGTGTATTTTTGGTCATCAGTGGGCTAGACAGCTGCAAGTATGCAAATCAGAGCCCTGGAAACCACACTGTTAAAAATGCCTCCTCTGGCATCTCCCCACCACCCAGGCAGCTCATGTTCTAATAATGGCATTTCCTTCCTATCTGGTTCTCTGACATACAGACAAAGAAGAAATGAGAAAAAGAAGTGACCTGCCAACTAGCTCCATAGAAAAATTCCTCCCAGATTTAAGATTTTTATCTCTTGTTAACTTTGGTTTCTGAAATAATAACTAACATGTGCATAGCGCTTTATTCTTTAACAAGGTTCTTTCATGTATATTATTATCTCATTTTATCGTCCCATCAGTCCCATAAAGTAGGTAGGACACATGGTTTAATGACACTGGGGCCCTACAGGCTGAGATGGAGGCAGAGCTCAGATGACCAGAAATGGGACTCAAACTCAGTCCTGATCACAAACCCAAAACCAGTCCTTTGAGGAGACAATCATCTCTTTAAATCCTTTGTGAAAAAGGGGGCAGTGCAAAGTCTTTAATAAATTAGTCCATTAAATAAATGGCTCAGCTGTGGCTGCTCTTCTGATCACCACTGTATCCATGTTTGCTTCACCTCAAAATTAGCTTCATTATGTCCCTGAGTTGGCGGATGCCAACACGCATCAGCAGAGAATGACATTTCTGCGCTGGAAGGAAGCTCCCTCTTGGATGTCTTGCAAGATCTATCAAGGAACTTGATGGAAATTGAGCCTGTCATTAATGAGACAGGGCAATTTGGCGCAGAGAAAACAAACCCTAAAATGACTATGTCAGCAACCTCCTTGCACTCCCCACTGAAACAGAGCAGGGACCAATTCCCAGAGGGCAGGGGCCACGTAATCATACACTCTGCCACGATGCCTAGTACAGTGTCACAGGCAGAGTGGGTGTCCAGAAACATTTGTGGCATGAATGATTCAGGATGACCACACTCTGTGTGAGACAGAAGTGCAGGGAACGAAGCTGAGGAGTAATAAATCAGGGTCTGAGGGTTCTCATCCCAGCTCCAGCCTGACGTAAAGCACTTTTCTCTTCTTTTTCATGGGTAAAGCACTCTAGTGAAGATGAGGACAAATTAACCATCTTATTACTGGAAAATCTATACAAACTCCACCAGAGGAGGTTGGGCACTTAAACCAAAGTGGCTTAACAAGAAAGGGGGAAGTCGCCCAGATTCAAAACTGAGAACACTAATCGGGAGAAACAGCAGTTTCATTCACTTGCCTTTGTAAAATGATCCTCCTCGCTAACCTGAGGTTGACTGTATGCTGAAGGGTTAAATGCATTACCAGCTGGCAAATGACCTTCTTGAGAGAGAAAGGGGAAGCAAGAGAGGCCAATGCCTCAGAAGTAACTTGTTTAATAAAAATAATCTCCCCCTCACCTTTCTGACACCATGGGGCAGTCACACCACCCTGCCTCAGGTCACCAGACGCAGCTCCGTGAAGTCGGAGGAAATTATAGAAATCCATCATGACTGAGTTTTCTGACCTGGTTATTACTTGCTGCTTTTTATCTTCCAAACAGTCCCTAAATTTAATTGCCTTGTTGTAATGGATTAACCTCTGAGGTCCACAGTAGCATTTATATTGTGTTCAAAGGGAAGGTTGAGGGTTCTGAGCCAGTGTGGGGCGTGTGCTTTTATCAGACCAAAGCTGTCCCTGCTCAGTCCTGGGTAACTCCAGCAAACACTTGTCTGTGAAGGTCACATGAATGTCCAGGCAAAAAGAAACACAAAGAGACTCTCATTTGATCTGAAGGAATCACTGTACCCTTTCCAAGCTAATTTCAAGATGGAAGAGAAGCAGACAATGGCCACAGAGACAGTGACTCTGCAAATAAGCACTAACAGCACCAGTTTTAGAGGAGGGACAGATGTGGGTTTTAGTCCTTCCTGTGTCAAATAGCTCTCTACTTCTTCTAGATTATTCTAGAAGAAGATCAGAAAACAAATGGCTCCTACTGTCTCCCATCTATTAAAAGGACCTCTTGACCCATATTCCCATTTCTTTGCTATTTCTTAAAATAAATTCTTTAAAAATGTTACCTATGCAGGCAATCTGTCACTTCCCTTCCACTCTACTTACACTTCCCTTGTCAGAGTCATCCACAACCTTCCATGAAGCCAGATTCCATAGACACCTTTTTTTTAAATCCGTCTCCATTACCTATGCAGTGGCATTCGACACAAGACTGATCCCTCCTTCCTGAAACATTATTTCCTCCTAGATTCAGTGTGAAACCCACCCTCTTTTTATTTTTTTTCTCTCTGGCCATTCATTCCCACTTTCCTTCCCCAGTTCCTCTTCTCTTCCTTACCTAACAATCATGTCAGTGTTCTCTCCTGGGTCCTCTTCTTGTTTCTATCCTCCTTCTCCATTCTTATTTGTTCCTATGGCTTTCGATGCCTTCTATACACTGATGACTCTAAAACATACATCTCTAGTTTCTAACTTTGTGTTTGAACTTGAGACTAGCATATTCAGTTACTTGTCTGGCATCACTGACAGATCCCAGAGAGATCACAAACATATGTTCAAATCTATTTCTTCAAGTATTTGTCATCTCAGTACATGGTATCACCATCCAGCCAGTTGCTCTAGCCAGACCCAACTGGGAGTCACCCTTGAGCCTATCCTTCTCTTGCCACCAATCTACTGCCAGTACTGTTTATTCTATTTCCAAAGTATATTTCAAACAAATCTACTTCTCTGCATCTCTATTGACGCCCTCTAGCTCAAGCTGCCAACTTCCCCTCTCAAACCAGCAGCCAGTGACCCCCAGTGCAGGCTCACATACCCTCAGTCAACTCTACCTTACTTGCCTGCTTTCTCTTCCTCAAGTACACCAAGTTCATTCCCGCCCCAGGACCTTTGCACTTGCAATTCCCTCTGCTTTTTCTTCTGATCTTCTCATGCCTGGTTCCTTCCTGTTGCTCTGTTAGTAGCTTGAGTATCACCTCCTTTAAGACCTTACTCGCCAACCCAATCTAGACAAATCTGAGAGACTTAAGTTCAAATTCTAGCTCCCTACTTTCCAACAGTAAGGAAAAAATAAAGAGTGAGAATAGGAAGCAGGAGAGTGAGCAATGTATAACACTAACTGATACGGTTTGACTCTGTGTCCCCACCCAAATCTCATCTCATAGCTCCCATAATTCCCATGTGTTGTGGGAGGGACCCAGTGGGAGATGATCGAATCATATGGGCAGGTCTTTCCCACGCTGTGATTGTGATAGTGAATGGATCTCAAGAGATCTGATGGTTTTAAAAATGGGAGCTTCTCTGCAGAAGCTCTCTCTTTCCCTGCTACCATCCATGTAAGATGTGACTTGTTCCTCCTTGCCTTCTGCCATAATTGTGAGGCCTCCCCAGCTATGTGAAACTCGAAGTTCAATTAAACCTCTTTCTTTTATAAATTGCCTAGTCTCAGGTATGTCTTTATCAGCAGTGTGAAAAGGACTAATAGACTAACCATAGTCTTGGGTTCAAGGTCTGGCTCCGACACTACCTGCCTTATGAGTCTTTCCACTCTATTGTGGCAGATAGAAAGACACTAGGTAAGATAGAAGGGCAACGAGCAAGAGAGAATTTATGGTGGGATGACTGTTAGACTTTCTGGCCAATATGTGAAGGAGACTTCTGCCAAACGGAAATGACCACAGACAGCAAGTACTGGCTGAAAAGGAGCTTTAATAAAACTGATGCAGCCAAGCACTAGACGTGGCCCAGTAGAATATAAAGAATTTTAACTTACAGTTCCTTCCTTTGAGCCCTAAAAATACACATGACAATTAAAAAAGCATAGATCAAATAATAATCATGACTTGCATTCACTGAAGTGCTTATGCTAGCTGGGCACCCTACTCAATATCCTGTTCAATCCTTTCACAACCCTGTAAGGTAGGTTTTCTGTTACTATTCCCACTTTACAGAAAACTGAATATTACACTAAAGCTCACACAGGTAGAAAGCTGGGATTTGAACCCTCCCTGGCCATAATATTTCCAGTAAAAAAGACATCTTAGGCAGGATCTGATTGGGTTCTAACTCAGGAAGTTAAGCAAAGTTTATTACGCTGGGAGAAGTCCTGTTAGAGGAGGTGGAAATCATGTTCAGTCTTAGTGTATGTGTTGGAATAGGAAAGACAAAATCAAGAGAAGAGGGCATGGAGCAGATATGCCTGTACTAAGTGTGCAGCCTATGGACATGAATAATAGGCAACACATTTGGAGAGAGTGGCAGGCTGTGGTGGCCACACACGGTGTCCATATCCAGCCTTCCCTCCTTCCTTCATTCAATCATTAGTTCCACAAATGTTCATACAATACCTCCTGTGTAACACAGTCCTAGCAGCTTCGGGCATATGAGGGACAACCAAGGAGACACAGTCCCTGCCCATGCAAGAAGAGAGCCAAGTGGAGGAAACAGATATTAACAAATAAGCACAGATAAATGCCTCGTTTATTTGATCTCAGACATTATCAATTGTAAGGAACATGACTTCATCATAGGCACACATAGTTTGTAAGATGCAGCCCAGTTTGGAAGCTTTAAACTATTGGGGAAGACATGTAGATATAGCATATAATTGCATAATTGTGAGAAGTGCTATGAAGAAAAACTTCAAAGCACTATAGGAGATGCTAACGGGGTGTGTGAAGGATTACTTTAGGCTGCAGGAATCATAGAACCCCTCTTGAAGGAAGTGAAGGATGCTGAAAGAGTAAGGCGAGTGAAGAAAGGGTATGTGCAGTCCCTCAGGCAGGACTCACACTAGAGATGCAAGGACGTGAAGGGCCAGAGTGGCTCCAAGAGGGCCAGTGTGTATGTAGGTGGGGGCAATGCGATCAGAGTGTCACGGTGGCCAGCAGCCTCAACATGCGGGTTCTTGCAGGCTACATTAAAGACTCCGGGTTTTATCTTAAGTCCATGGAAAACCATCAGAGGGGTTAAAGCAGGGGAGTAACATGGTCCAATTCTTGTTTTTAAAGGTAACTCTGGCTACAATATGAAGAGCAGATTGTGGGAGAATTGGAAGGAGATTATTTAAGAGACATCAGCAATAGTTCAGGAAGAAAGGATGGACCCTTCCTCCAGGTGCAGAGAGAAGCTGATGGATTTGAGACACATTTTGGAAGTATAACTGAGAATACTTGGTTATGTTTGTATACAGAAGAAGGGGTAAGAATTAAGGATAAACTGTCAGGTTTCTGACATGAGAACTTGAGTAAATGGGGATGACCTTTCCTGAAATGAAAAAGAACAAACTGGAGGAGAGGCCTACAACTTTTTTTTGGACCTAAGTTTAGGATGTTTAAAATATGCCTAAATAAAGAGTCAATTTTGGCACTTAGATGTAAGTGAATTTGGCACTTAGATGTGAGTGTGGAGGGCAGAAGAGCGGTCTGGGTATCTCCATGTCTTTCGTTGGTGTTTTTAGATTGGGAGTTGTCAGCATAAACGATGTTTAAACTCATAAGATAGGAGAAGTTGTCTAGGGAAAGAATATATTGTGAGAAAAAGACCAGGGTAAAAGCCTGAGATGCCCCAGCATTTAGAGGTGGTGTGAAAGATAAGTCCAACAAAAGTGATGAGCAGAAATGGCCAGAGAGGACAGGAGAGCCAGGCACCTGAGGTGAAGGCCAAGACAAGAGAGTTTTGAGAAGCAGGAAGTGATCAATTATGTCAAACACTGCAGAGATGATCAGGAAAGATGTGTCCTTTGGATTTTGCACTGAAGAGGCCATGTATCACTTTAGCAATATCAGGTTTTGGCTAGCTCGAGGAGAATACAGACTGAAGTTGGCTAATGAGGAAGCGGAGGCAGACTGTGTAGGCAGTGCTTTCAGGAAGCCTGGCTAATGACGGCAGACGGGAGAGGGTGGAAACTAGTGAGGGTGAGGGGGTCAAAGGAGGATTTTAGTTTGCTTTTCTTTGGAGAGCCATTTGCCCAAGTGGGACGCTAACACAGTGATCCAGACAAGAGTGGTGGGTTGAAGATACAGGAGAGAAATGACAATATTAGAAGGGTAATATCCCTGAGCCCCCAAGGAAGGTTGCATCCGGAGCACAATACAAGCCATATATGTAATTTTAAATATCCTGGTAAATATGTTAGCAAAAGTAAAAAAAAGAAGTGAAATTAATTTCAATAACATATTACGCTCCACACAATAATCCAAACTATTGCCCTTTCAGTATGTAATCAATATAAGAAATTATGAATGAGATATTTTCCATTCATTTTCATCCCTAGTATTTTACACTTATGGCATATTTCCACTCAGACTGGATACATTTCAAGTGCTCAATAGCCACACATGGCTGCTGGCTGCCATACTGGACAGCTCAGGTCTAGAGCACAGGTAGAGGCATTGACCTCTGATGAAGTAAACAACGTTTTCTCCCTTGCAAGATAGGAACAGCTGCAGGAAGCTTTGAAGATTTGGTGGTAGGTGAATAAAGGACATTGTGAGGAATTTTCAAGACCATTTAGTACAACTACCAGGATATTACTTAATCTTTCCATCAGTATACTTCTGCTCCCTTGAAATTCCCTTTTACTTCCATACTACATTGAGAAGTCACCGGGCTTCTTGGGTGATAGAAGGTAGGTATATTTTTATGTTGGGAAGCCTCCCATAATGTCTTGAAAAATCCCTTTTTAAGCCCCAGAAGGGCTATTTTTACACATTGTCTTCTCATACTTTTGGAGAGACAAAGCAAGTATAAGTTCTCCATCCTAAGCCCAGTCTTGCCATTAACACTTGAGTTAATGTGCTGGGCAGTTCCCTTCATAGGGATGAATGGTCTGAGCAATAAGCATAAGAAAGATAAAGAGACCCTGCTAGGTATTTAAACAGTCACACACATCATTAGCAATGATAAGAACAACAGTGACAATGATACTCACAGGCCCGGCCACATCCTCCTGGTGCTGGCAGTTGATGCCCCCTCAAATCTATGTTTCACTCATCTAAGGATCAGCAAAACCAAGTGTGAGTCTGCCTAGGCCTTTTCCTCCTCTCCCTTCAAACCCACATGTATCTTGAGGTAAATCTAATCCACATGTTTCTGATTCATTTACACTTAACTCATCAAAATGTTGTTTTCTAACAGCTATTTGATGGCCAAAAACTCTTTCTTAAAGCTCCTTTCTTACAAATAGGATGTTGTGGTTTGCCAAGAGAGAAAAAAAAAAAAAAGCTTTGAATCTGACTCAAAACTAAGAAATCATGAAGTTTGGACCAAATTTGTCCAGAAGCTTTCTCATTATTCCTCATAACCTTTCTCTCCTCCCAAGTGATTTTTCAACTCTCAGTTCAGTGACAGAGTGACAATGCTTAGACCAGGAAGGAGTGCTGGTCCAGGATTGCATTTGAAACTGTTGAAGGAGAAAATAGGATGTATTCGCACGGGACATTTTTTCAGTCAATTCACTTTTCCTCCCTTGAAATTCCCCTTACCTACATGGTTTACAGTGGGCCTCTTGTCCACTAAATGGCAGCTCCTTTACTCACCCCAGGGCGCTTTCTGCACACACAAACTGCTCCCCTCGGGTGGGGCTATTCATGGTACTTGGAACCATGCTTCTTTCTTCATTTCCTCTTCTCAATGAAAGCTCTGTGTCAAAGGTTTCAGGAAAACAAAAATCCCAGAGCATGAAGAATTTCATGGCCCTGCAAAGAAACAGAAAATACATTAGGTCAGATGTTAGGCTGATAAACTCACCAACTCCCTTTAACTTAAGACTTTAATTAAAATGACCCTTGTAAGGGGGATTAAAAATAAACACTCATTTATGGTTTCTCTCCAGAATCCTGTAAAATCTACATGAAAACACTACTTCTGGTTTATTGTAGCTTCCTAAGACACCCTGGCCAGATGGATTTTATTCCTGCCATTTGGAATTAAGACAAATCTTCAGCAGCCGTCACAGGCATAGATACTCTGATCTTCCTCCATGTTTGTTTCTCTTTGGGTAGCTTCCAGACACGGGCCAGTAGACACATGTTACACTAGCAAGATGAGTTTATGAGCTCTCTCTGCTGTAGGAGCCAACTGTGTAGTCTGGCAGTGGTAACTAGGACACCATAAATGTCCAAAAAAATGTGTTGAATTAATCTGTATCAACAAAACTCAGTGGGTCTATGGATCTAGCAGAATAGAGAAGAACCATATTCATAGTTTGCAAAGCAAGGGAAGACATGAAAAGGTGTGGTGAATGAGGAGAAATGCAGAGACAAGGTACCTAGTAAAGTCATTTTGCAAACAACTCCAACCATTGCCTCTCTTCCCAGAGAGCAGTGAATGACAATTTCTAGAAAGGTTTACCAAGGTGACAATGAATAAGACAGGATAAGTCAGACTTTGTGACATAAACCAATCTAGAGCTATTTTGTTATACCTTCCTGGAGCAATGGCAGAAGCCCACACTTTGGTGTATATAAGTGGAATTTCCCCACATGGATCTGAAATTCCCGCTGGGAAGACAATAGGATAATGGAAAAAATAAGGCATACTCTTAGGACAGAGAAGGTGGATTTTTCTGTTTCTCTCAGGACAGACTCTAAGACATGGATATCCTCTATCGATTCCAGTAGTAAGGATAAGCTGTCCCCGGCAAAGTGGCAGGAGCCAGCAGCAACAGCAATGTAGAGAGTTGTCCAGTTTCTGGGCAGCTGGGATGCAGGGCAGCAGCTGTGATGCTCTACAAACTCAAGCAGTGAAGCGCAGTACCAGTACCAATCACCTGGTATCCCATTACCAGTAGGAAGGCCAAGAGCAATCAGCCCTGCCTGTGAACTTGAGGTGAGCGGCGCCCCACTCTGAGGCTGGAGTCAGGTAATCACCAGCCACCACCAACATGAGACAGCAGAGAGGAAATAACAGATTATTCCACACTCAGCCAGAAGCAAGGTAAGAAGACAGAACCTGAGGGTTTGTTCCAATTGCAGTCTCCTGCAAAACTTTCAGAGCATCTGAGTGACATTTTGGAGATAGTTCTGTCCAGAAAGTCTACAGGCATGAACTCACATTCTCACAATCTTGGACTTTAAGAAAGCAGAACTTGGTTCTTTAGAAAGCCTTGGAACATATATAGGTGACATGACTAATGCCATCCTTAGGGGCCCCAGCCAACTATTTAGTTCCCTTATCTAAGACTGACACTTTAGAAGGATTCCCCCACATTCGAAACGACCTTTCTGTCATCTTCTTCCATCACATAGAATCTTTTCCTCGTATAAAAGGATCAGAACTAAGGTTCGTTTGTATTTTTTAAAATGTAAAGAAGAAGGCAAAGTTTGTGTGGCCTGAGTTATACTCTGTGATATCTCCAGATTTTTCAACCTGGTGAGGTATGGACCCTTCCTTGCATTAGCTCCTATTCCATGTTCAAGAGGATTACAACCACCACCCTTGGGGCCTCCCTTTGGGATGCATCTGGTAGACCCCTGGCCCCCTATTTTCTGTCTGCTCTTCATGAAGAGTGGTTGAGCTCTTCAACCTCTTCCTGTACTCTTTGGGATAGGGAATCTTCCCACAACCCATTCAACAACAAGTTAAAAAAAACCACTTGCTGCTCACCAACTAATGGATATGACAGAAAAAAACAATTATCTGTCATTTGTCATTTCTACCCCACCATGTCTCCTGAAAAGAGTGAATCCTAGAAACTAGAAGAGCTTTTTAATAAGCCGAGCCGCACATTATGGTTCTCAAAATAATGGGCTTTCACATGTTGATGGCAATGCGATGAAAGACGTTTTCCAAACACTTTTCACCAGGACTCACAATATGAAATACATTTTGCACTACAGCCCCCCACCAACACATACCATTTTAATTTCTTTTTTTAAAAAAAATTCATTTCATTGTTTAGAAATGGCAGTGTCACCCACTAAATGGATTTCACAACTCACTATTTGGTTTATGATCCAATCTGAAAAATACGGAAGTAGATTTGGGTAGAGGGGGGTGTGTGTGTGCGTGTGTGCGTGTGTGTCTGTCTGTGTGTGTGTGTGTGTGTGAGAGAGAGAGAGAGAGAGAAAGATAGGAGAAAGAGACGCAGATGTGGGTCAGGAAGGGTCAGAAGAAAAGAAGGAATGGTCTATAGCCTAAGGGTAACTTTGGAGTGGATCGTACATATTTTTAATGAGGATTTTTATTAGTCTCTCCTCTTGATTTCTAGTAAAACCTACCTCAGTGATGCTGTGCAGAGTGCATCAGCCTGGGGGACAGAGTGTATAACAAAGAGCTAACCTGATTCAAGGTTGGCAGGGAATGAAACCAGAGGCTGCCCAGGAGACCAGAAGTGTGTGGACTGTGTATGTGAAAGGGCCAACTGTGTAAATATCATAGCATTCCGTGCACTGGGAAGTCAGCAGAATTTAGAGAGTGGCAGGTGACTGTGATGGAAATTTTTCTCCCATTCTGCAGGTTGCCTGTTCACTCTGATAATAGATTCTTTTGCTGTGCAGAGCTCTTTAGTTTAATTAGATCCCATTTGTCAATTTTGGCATGTGTTGCCGTGCTTTTGGTGTTTTAGTCATGAAGTCTTTGCCTATGCCTATGTCCTGAATAGTATTGCCTAGGTTTTCTTCTAGGGTTTTTATAGTTTTAGGTCTTACATTTAAGTCTTTAATCCATCTTGAGTTAATTTTTGTATAAGGTGTAAGGAAGGGGTCCAGTTTCAGTTTTCTGAATATAGTTAGCCAGTTTTCCCAGCACCATTTATTAAATAGGGAATCCTTTCCCCATTGCTTGTTTTTCTCAGGTTTGTCAAAGATCAGATGGTTTTAAATGTGTGGTGTTATTTCTGAGGTCTCTATTCTGTTCTATTGGACTATATATCTGTTTTGGTATCAGTACCATGCTGTTTTGGTTACTTTAGCCTTGTAGTATAGTTTCAAGTCAGGTAGTGTGACGCCTCAAGCTTTGTTCTTTTTATTTAGGATTGTCTTGGCTATATGGGCTCCTTTTTCATTCCATATGAAATTTAAAGTAGTTTTTCTAATTCTGTGAAGAAAGTAAATGGTAGCTTGATGGGGATATCATTGAATCTATAAATTACTTTGGGCAGTATGGCCATTTTCATGATATTGATCTTCTATCCACAAGCATGGAATATTTGTCCATTTGTTTGTGTCGTCTCTCATTTCTTTGAGCAGTGGTTTACAGTCCTTTTTGAAGAGGTTCTTCACATCCCTTGTAAATTGTATTCCTAGGTATTTTATTCTCTTTGCAGCAATTGTGAATGGAAGTTCACTCATGATTTGGCTCTCTGTCTATTATTGGTGTATAGAAATGCTTGTGATTTTGGTACATTGATTTGTATCCTGAGATTTTGCTGAAGTTGCTTCTCAGCTTAAGGAGATTTTGGACTGAGACAATAGGATGTTCTAAATATACAATCATGTCATTTGCAAATAGAGACAATTTGACTTCCTCTCTTCCTATTTGAATACCCTATATTTCTTTCTCTTGCCTGATTGCCCTGGCCAGAACTTCCAGTACTATGTTGAATAGGAGTGGTGAGAGAGGGCATCCTTGTCTTGTGCTGGTTTTCACAGGGAATGCTTCCTGCTTTTGCCCATTCAGTATGATATTGGCTGTGGGTTTGTCATAAATAGCTCTTATTATTTTGAGGCATGTTCCATCAATACCAAGTTTATTAAGAGTTTTTAGCATGAAGGGGTGTTGAATTTTATCAAAGGCCTTTTCTGCATCTATTGAGATAATCATGTGGTTTTTGTCATTGGTTCTGTTTATGTGATGGATTACATTTATTGATTTCCCTATGTTGAACCAGCCTTGCATCCCAGAGATGAAGCCAACTTGATCGTGGTGGATAAGCTTTTTGATGTGCTGCCAGTATTTTATTGAGGATTTCCACATGGATGTTCATCAGGGATATTGGCCTGAAATTTTCTTTTTTTGTTGTGTCACTGCCAGGTTTTGGTATCAGGATGATGCTAACCTCATAAAATGAGTTAGGGAGGAGTTCCTCTTTTTCTATTGTTTGGAATAGTTTCAGAAGGAATGGTATCAGTTCTTCTTTGTACCTCTGGTAGGTTCCAGCTGTGAATCCATCTAATCCTGCTTTTTTTTTTTTTTTTTTTTTTTTTGGTTAGTAGGGTATGGATTACTGCCTCAATTTCAGAACTTGTTATTGGTCTATTCAGGGATTCAACTTCTTCCTGGTTTAGACGTGTGAGGGTGTATGTGTCCAGGAATTTATCCATTTCTTCTAGATTTTCTAGTTTATTTGTGTAGAGGTATTTATAGTATTCTCTGACAGTAGTTTGCATTTCTGTGGGATCAGTGGTACTTTTTCCTTTATCATTTTTTATTGTGTCTATTTGACTCTTCTCTTTTCTTCTTTATTAGTCTGGCTGGGGGTCTATTTTTTTTTTATCTTTTCAAGACACCAGCTCCTGTATTCATTGATTTTTTTGAAGGATTTCTTGTGTCTCTATGCCTTTCAGTTCTGCTCTGATCTTAGTTATTTTTTGTCTTCTGCTAACTTTTGAATTTGTTTGCTCTTGCTTCTCTAGTTCTTTTAATTGTGATGTTAGGGTGCCAATTTTAGATCTTTTCTGCTTTCTCCTGTGGGCATTTAGTGCTATAAATTTCCCTCTAAACACTGCTTTGCCTGCATCCCAGAGATTCTGGTACATTGTGTCTTTGTTTACACTGGTTTTGAAGAGCTTATTTATTTCTGCCTTAATTTTGTTATTTACCCAATAGTCATTTAGGAGCAAGTTGTTCAGTTTAAATGTAGTTGTGCAGTTCTGAGTGAGTTTCTTGATCCTGAGCTCTAATTTGATTTCATTGTGGTCTGAGAAACTGTTTGTTATGATTTCCATTCTTTTGCATTTGCTGAGGAGTGTTTTACTTCCAATTATGCAGTCAATTTTAGAATAAGTGCAATGTGGTGCTGAGAAGAATGTATATTCTGTGGATTTGTGGTGGAGAGTTCTGTAGATGTCTATTAGGTCCACTTGGTCCAGAGCTGAGTTCAAGTCCTGAATATCCTTGTTAATTTTCTGTCTCATTGATCTGTCTAATATTGACAGTATGGTGTTAAAGTCTCAAACTATTACTATTTGGGAGTCTAAATCTCTTTGTAGGTCTCTAAGAACTTGCTTTATGTATCTGGGTGCTCCTGTATCGGGTGCATATATATTTAGGATAGTTAGCTCTTCGTGTTGCATTGATCCCTTTATCATTATGTAATGTCTTTTTTGATATTTGTTGGTTTAAAATCTGTTTTATCAGAGACTAGGATTGGAACCCCTGCTTTTTTTTTTTTCTTTCCATTTGCTTGTAAAGTATTGCTCCATCCCTTTAGTCTGAGCCTATGTGTGTCCTTGCACGTGACATGATTATCCTGAATGCAGCACACCATTGGGTTGTGACTCTTTATCCAATTGGCCAGTCTATGTCTTTTAATTGGGGCATTTAGCCCATTTACATTTAAGGTTAATACTGTTATATGTGAATTTGATATGATTATTATGATGCTAGCTGGTAATTTTGCCTGTTAGTTGATGCAGTTTCTTCACAGTGTCAATGGTCTTTACAATTTGGTATGTTTTTGTAGTGGCTGGTACTAGATTTTCCTTTTCATGTTTAGTGCTTCCTTCAGGAGCTCTTGTAAGGCAGGCCTGATGGTGACAAAATCTCTCAGCATTTGCTCGTCTGTATAAGATTTTATTTCTCCTTCACATATGAAGCTTAGTGTGGCTGGATATGAAATTCTGGGTTGAAAATTCTTTTCTTTAAGAATGTTGAATATTGGCCCCCACTCTCTTCTGGCTTGTAGGATTTCTGCAGAGAGATCCACTGTTAGTCTGATGGGCTTCCCTTTGTGGGTAACCTAAACTTTCTCTCTGGCTGCCCTTAACATTTTTTCCTTCATTTCAACCTTGGTGAATCTGACGATTATGTGTCTTGGGGTTGCTCTTCTCAAGGAATATCTTTTTGGTGTTCTCTGTATTTCCTGAATTTGAATGTTCACTTGTCTTTCTAAGTTGGGGAAATTTTCCAGGATAATATCCTGAAGAGTGTTTTCCAACTTGGTTCCATTCTTCCCATCACTTTCAGGTATAACCATCAAATATAAGTTTGGTCTTTTCACATTGTCCTAGATTTCTTGGAGGCTTTGTTCATTCTTTTTCATTTTTTTTCTCTAATCTTGTCTTCACACTTTATTTCATTAAGTTGATCTTCAATCTCTGATATCATTTCTTCCACTTGATAAATGCAGCTCTTGATACTTGTATATGCTTCACAAAGTTCTCATGCTGTGTTTTTCAGCTTCCTCAGGTCATTTATGTTCTTCTCTAAACTGGTTATTCTAGTTAGCAATTCCTCTAACCTTTTTTCAAGGTTCTTAGCTTCCTTGCATTGGGTTAGAACATGCTCCTTTAGCTCGGAACTTAGTTTGTTATGATCCACTTTCTGAAGCCTACTTCTGTCAATTCCTCAAATTCATTCTTCATCCAGTTTTGTTCTCTTGCTGGCGAGGAGTTGTGATCCTTTGGAGGAGAAGTCGTGTTCCGGTTATTGGAATTTTCAGGCTTTTTGTGCTGGTTTTTCCTCATCTTCGTAGATTCATCTACCTTTGGTCTTTGATGTTGGTGACCTTCAGATGGGGTTTCTGTGTGGATGCCCTTTTTGTTGATGTTGATGCTATTTCTTTCTGTTTGTTAGTTTTCCTTCTAACAGTCAGGCCTCTCTGCTGTAGGTCTGCTGGAGTTTGCTGGAAGTCCACTCCAGATCCTGTTTGCCTGGGTGTCATCAGCAGAGGCTGCAGAACAGCAAAGATTGCTGCCTGTTCTTCCCTCTGGAAGCTTTGTCCTAGAGGGTCACCTGCCAGATGCCAGCTGGAGCTCTCCTGTATGTGAGGTGTCTTTCAACCCTTGCTGGGAGGTGTCTCCCAGTCAGGAGGCATGGAGGTCAGGGACCCACTTGAGGAGGCAGTCTGTCCCTTAGCAGAGCTCAAGCACTGTGCTGGGAGATTTGCTGCTCTCTTCAGAGCTGGCAGGCAGAAACTTTTAAGTCTGCTGAAGTTGCGCCCACAGCCTTCCCTTCCCCCAGTGCTCTGTCCCAAGGAGATTGGAGTTTTATCTATAAGCCCCTAACTGGGGCTACTGCCTTTCTTTCAGAGATGTCCTTCCCAGAGAAGAGGAATCTTGAGAGGCAATCTGGCTACAGTGGCTTTGCAGAACTGCAGAGGGCTCTACCCAGTTCAAACTTCCCCACAGCTTTGTTTACACTGTAAGGGGAAAACCACCTACTCAAGCCTCAGTAATGGCGGACGTCCCTCCCCTCACCAAGCTTGAGCATCCCAGGTCGACTTCAGACTGCTGTGCTGGCAGGAAGAATTTCAAGCCAGTAGATGTTAGTGTGCTGGGCTCCATGGGGGTGAGATCTACTAAGCAAGACCACTTGGCTCCCTGGCTTCAGCCCCCTTTCCAGGGGAGTGAGCAGTTCTGTCTTGCTGGCATTCCAGGCGCCACTGGGGTATGGAAACAAAACAAAACAAAACAAAACAATAAAGAAAATCCTCCTGCAGCTATCTCAGTGTCTTCTCAAATGACCGCCCAGTTTTTTGCTTGAAACCCAGGGTCCTGGTAGCATAAACACCGGAGGGAATCTCCTAGTCTGCAGGTTGCAAAGACCATGGAAAAAGCATAGTATCTGGGCCGGAGTTGCACCGTTCCTCACAGCACACTCCCTCACAGCTTCCCTTGGCTAGGGGAGGGAGTTCCCGACCCCTTGCACTTCTCAGGTGAGGTGACGTCCCACCCTGCTTTGGCTCGCCCTCCATGGGCTGCACCTACTGTATAACCAGTCCCAGTGAGATGAGCTGGGTACCTCAGTTGGAAATGCAGAAATCACCCGCCTTCTGCATTTATCTCCCTGGAGCTGCAGACGGAGCTGTTTCTACTCTTCCATCTTGCCAGCCACCTTCTGTGTTGGTCTCTAATTACAAATTTTAAAAAACACATATTTATGAGAGGTAATTTTTTTTCTTTTTTAATAATATTAATACATATGGATTAGGAAAATTAAATAGAGTAAAATTAATGATAAAAGTATGAGAGAAAATATCAGTTCTTGAAATGGCACAAAAGCTTGAATCATAAATTTATCAATAAACTCACGATTTTTGATAAATGTTTGTATCCCTTATGGTCACATGAGTTACATAATGACACTATGTTGAGCCTCTTCTCCATTAAAAATATACTGTGCATATATTATATATACATACATATATTACTTATGTGTATACATAAAAGCCCACCCACAATAAAGAAATATAGTGATTTATGCTTTATATCTGTTTGCATGTTATATCGTTTTATTTGGCTAAGAGTAGTAAAGAAGGAACACGTATTTAACATTTCATTGATTACACGTACACGTAATTTAAATCATATATTGGGATAGTGATGATTCCATAGTTTAAAACAAATTATACACCTATTTCTCAAAAGTGTGTGACCATCTTGAACATCTTAGGGGAAAAAAGGATCTCAATCTAAGTACATAAAAAGTATAGAAAACGCTGAATACTGAATGTGCAGCCAGATTATGAAAAGCATATGGCCAGAGCCCTCTGTTCAATTTCTTAAAAGAATTGTTCACAGCACTTAGCTCAGTGTTGTGCACCTAATAGGTAACTGAGGTGTGGACCTGACTGCTGATCAAGTTACATTAAGCCAAGTTAAGACTTTACTATAATTCTTTCATGTACACACACACACACACACACATCTGCAGTCAGATTAATGCTTCATTTATTTGACATTATTTTTAGTACATTTCCTAAATAAATAAAGCTCATCCATTTAAAGTTACATTTCTTTAATTTGGATCACAAAACTTCCTAAAAGAAAATACACACTACTCTACCTTCTTAAACAGAAAATTCTCAACATGGTATAGACTGTAAATAGTGACTCATGATGGTTCCAATTATGAGCATCAGTCATTTTACTGGGTCCTCACATTCTGCTGAGAATCTTTTAGCGATCATCAGGCTATTTATTATTTTTAAACTGCTTTCTAAACGGCTGAGGCAGTGAGGCCTCTCCCCTTCCTAACAGCACCTTACATCTGCTGGCAACTTTTGCCCCCAGAAAAAGCCTGACATTTGACCCCAGAAAAAGCCTGACATTTCTGCCTGGGAAGGATCCAGGTACAGGACAAATCTTTTGGTAACTGTAGCCATCACCCTGGTTAGATTCTTAGGGAACCAAAAAGGCAGCTCCACCCAGGAGTAAAACACACTGAAGGGCAATACTCCCAGACTACAGTCCTCCTTATTTTGCCCCTCTAGGGTTCTCCAGGCTGCTCCATGCCCTTGCACCCTGTAGAGAGGCCCATGCCCTGACCACTTAATCAGACCATGCAGGCTGCTCCCCTATTTATGGAAAAGGTTTGTCGGGTGAACACCCTTGTATGAAAAACAAGGGAACCTTATGATCAAAGATCATCTCGTGTTGTAGAAAAGCTGATTCCATAAAAGGATTGGATAAATAAAGACATCAGTTGTAATTGACAGAATAGAAATAGTATTTTTAAAAAATGTAATTAGTATCCACAGAGTTTTAAGAAGATAATTCGTTCAGAAACCAAGAACAGGTTACTACAAAAAAAGAGAAGCCTTCAAACAACAAGAAAGAATACTTGGAAACTTTAAAAATACCAATTTTCAAAATAAAACAGCCATATCAACCACAAAACAAAGGAGCCTAAAGATGAAGATGGTGGTCTAAAGTCTACAAGGAAGCAAACAGCTCATAATGTAGAGCAGTAAGTCAATGAAATGGAAAATGTGACAGGAAAGTCAGGAGACACAGAGGGGAAATCTACCTAATCCAGTATATGTCCAATAAAAGTTTTAGAAGGAGAGAACAGAGACAAGGGAGGGAAGAAAACAATCAAAGAAAGAAGGGGTAAAATTTCCCTGGGTTGAGGAGCATTAAGAATCTGCAGGGTGGAAGGGGTTCATAAGATCTCAACAAAATGCCGAGAAAGGTTCCACCCTGGGTTGGACGCAATGGCTCACACCTGTAATCCCAGCACTTAGGGAGGCCGAGGTTGGTGAATCACAAGGTCAAGAGATTGAGACCATCCTGGCCAACATGGTGAAACCCCATCTCTACTAAAGATACAAAAATTAGCTCGACGTGATGGTGCATGCCTGTAGTCCCAGCTACTTGGGAGGCTGAGGCAGGAGAATTGCTTGAACCCAGGAGGTGGAGGTTGCAGTGAGCCAAGATCATACCACTGCACTCCAGCCTGGCAAAAGAGGGAGACTTTGTCTCAAAAAAAAAAAAAAAAAAATTCCAGCCTGGGGATAGGAAATATTGCAGTATTTCTAAAAATAAAAAGAAAAGTTTAAAAGTTTCTAAAAGGGAACTTGAATCAATAACATCAGACTACTTGTTGCTAATAGTAGATACTAGAGATCAGTTAAGTAATACAAATATACACATTTGGAGACAAGCAAGGGACCCAGAAAATGCACCTGTGTATCATGCAAGGAAGCTGGAGGAAGACACTGCTGGTTCTTTGCCCAATATAACTATTACCTTCTTTTCCTAACAGAACCCCAATTTCTGAGGTGGGGTGTGGTGGGTAACCAATGTACCCAGCTAGAATTATTTCCATCACCAGACTCTCTTGAAGCTAAGAGTGGCCATATGACCCAGTTGTGGCCAGTAAGTGTAAGCAGAAGTTGAGCTTGAATTGAAACTTTCCGGTTGCCTTATTCATAAAAACAAACTTACCATCCTGACTGTTTTGTGCCTTTGCCCTTTTCTCACCTCGGTTTTGGAATGTGGACTTGATGTCTAGAGGCACACACTGTCTTCTGAGTAAAAGGACTGAAACCTACATTGTAAGAAAGCTAATAGGAAAGAATGGAGAGAGCCTGGATCCCTGATGAAAAGCAAGATCATGAAAGTATTTAAAAAAAGGTGGGAAGTTTTTAAAAATAATTTTATAGGAGAAAAGGCTATTGTAAGTATGACACAAAATTCAGAAGCCATAAAAAGAAAGACTTAAGAAAAATTTTAAATTTCCGTATGAGAGAAAATAACCTCACAAAAAGTCAAATAATTAATGATGGACTGGAAAGAACATAACTGCAACTCATTTCATAAAATGCTAATTTCCTCAATATACAGTGGAAATTGCTACAGAAAAAAAAAGACTTAATTAGAAAAACAGGCTCAGTGGCTCATGCCTGTAATCCCAGCACTCACTTGAGCCCAGGAGTTTGAGACCAGCGTGGGTAACATAGTGACACCCTGTCTCTACAAAAAAATACAAAAATTAGCCAGGCGTAGTGGCACACACCTGTAGTCCCAGTTATTCAGGAGACTGAGGTGTGAGGATCGAGCCCAGGAGGTCAAGGCTGTGGTATCCATGATGGCTACTAAAACACAGAGTGAGGCTTTGTTTCAAAACAAAAAAAAAGACAAATAGGCAAAAGATAAGAACATAAAAATAGCTCACACAAAAAGGATTATGAACACTCATGTGAAAAGCTGTTCAACTCATAATTAGAGTAATGCAAACTAAAACTATGGGAAATATATATATGAAATGTATATATATATATATTCTTGTTTGAACTTATATATTCATAAATATTCTGGACAGATAAATAGGAAAATTGCCCCTGAATAGAGGAACTAAATGATGAAGAGATAATGACAGATCAAATATTTACTTTTCACCAAATACAACTCTTTTTAAATTAAATATTTTATTTTGAAATAATTTTAGGTTCACAGGTAGTTGTAAGAAACAATACAGCGCGATTCCTTATACCTTTCACCCAGTTTCTCCCAGTGGTAACAACTTGCAAAACTATAGTACGAAATCCACACCTAGAATATTGACGTTCACACATTCAAGATGTAGCACATTTTTGTCACCACAAGATCCCCTATGCTGCTCTTTTATAGCCACACTCATTTCCCTCTCACTACCAATGTCTCCTTAATCCCTTGTAACTAGGAATTAGTTCTCTACTTCTATAATTTTTCATTTTGAGAACGTTATACAAATGGAAACATACAATGTGTAACCTTTTAGAATTGCCTGTTTTTCCTCAGCGTAATTCTCTGGAGAGAACTTGTCCAAGTTGTGTGTATTAATATTTTGTTCTTTTTTATTGCTGAGTAATGTTCACTAGTATGGATAGATGCCACAGTTTTTTTTAACTATTCATCCCTTCAAGGATGTTGGGGTCGTTCCCAGCTTTTGACTAATTTGAATAAAGCTGCTGTCATCCTTTGTGTAGAGATTTTTGTTGGAATACAAGTTTTTCTTTCTCTGGCATGAGTATCCAAGAGTGTGATTGATGGGTGGTATTGCAGTTGCATGGCTAGTTTTCTCAGAAACTACCGAACTCCCGTGGCTGCATCATTTTACATTTCTACCACCAATGTATGAGTAATCAGTCCAGTTTCTCCACATCCTCTTCAGCATTTGCTTATGTCACTATTTCTTCTTTCGGCCATTTTGATAGATGTTTAGTAATATCTCTTTGTGGTTTTAATTTTCATGTTCCTAATGGCAGATGATTTTTATGCAGACTTTTCATGATATTCACCATTTGTATATTCTCACTGATGAAATAGCTCTTCTCCATGTCTTAATTAGATATACATTTTTTTGTTTTACTGTTGAGTTTAGAGCATTCTTTATATATTCCAAATACTATGCCTTTGTCAGATAAGCAGTTTGCAAATATTTTCACCCTGTCCATAGCTTCTCTTTTTATTATCTGAACAAGATCTTTTGCTGAACAAAGATTTTACATTTTAATATAATGCAATTTATCATTTTTTTCTTTTATGGGTTGATATTCTGGTATGAAGTCTAAAAGTTGTTTGCTTAGCCCTAGATTCTGAAGATTTGCTTCTCTGTTTTACAAAAGTTTTATAATTTTATGACTTATATTTAATGCCACTAGCCATTTTGAGTTAATTTTTGTGTGAGGTATGAGATTTAGATCAAGGTTCCTTTTTATGGGGGGAGGTGTTATGGATGCCCAATTGTTCCAGCACCATTTATTGAAAAGGCTATCCTTCCTTCAGGAACTTGCTTTTGCACCTTTGTCAAAAATTAGGCATATTTGTGCGAGTCTATTTCTGGGTTCTCTCATTATATTCTGCTGATATATGTGTTTATCATGCCACAAATGCCACACAGTCTGGATTACTATAACTATAAAAAAGTCTTCAGATCGGGTAGACTGATTCTTCACCACTTACTCTTTTTTTTTTTTTTTTTTTTGACAGAGTCTTGCTCTGTTGCCCAGGCTGGCATGCAGTGGTGTTATCTCAGCTCACTGCAACCTCCACCTCCCAGGTTCAAGTGATTCTCCTGCCTCAGCCTCCTGAGTAGCTAGAATTACAGGCACCCACCACCACGTTCAGCTGATTTTTTACGTTTTTAGTAGAGATGGGGCTTCACTATATGTTGGCCAGGATGGTCTCGAACTCCTGACCTCGTGATCCACCCGCCTCAGCCTCCCAAAGTGCTGAGATTACAGGCGTGAGCCACTGTGCCTAGCCCTTCACCACTTACTCTTATTTTTCAAAATTGTTTTAGTATTCTAGAGGGGTTTTCTTTTTGGCCTTTACATATACATTTTAGATTAATTTTGCCTATATTTACAGTAAATATCTTGCTGGGATTTTGATGGGATTAAGTTAAACCTGTATATCAATTTGGGGAAAACGGACATCTTTATGCCGCTATTGTACAATTCATAAGCATAGTCTGTTTTTCCATTCATTTAGATTGTCTTTAATTTCTTTCATTAGCATTTTAGAGTTTTCAACATATAAGTCCTGAACATGTTTTGTTAGGTTTCCTAAGTATTTTATCTAGTTTGAGCACTTATAAATAGTACTGTATTTTGCTGTCCATGTGCTGTTTGCCAGTATATAGAAATACAACTGATTTTTATATGCTTATCTCACATTTTGTAATCTTGCTGAAATCACTTATTAGTTCTAGGAGGTTTTGCTTATAGATTCCTTAGGATTTTCTACATAAACAATCATGTCATCTACAAACAGGAACAGTTGTATTTCTCCTTTTCTAATCTACAAGCCCTTAATTTTCTTTTCTTGTCTGATTGCACTGGCTAGATTTTTCAGCATCATATTGAATGAGAGAGGTAAGAGTGGGCATCCTTGCCTTGCTCCTAATTGTAGGAGGAAAGCATTCAAGCTACCACCTTTAAGTATAATGGCAGAGGTAGGTTTTTTACAGATCATCTTTATTAAGTTAGGAAAGTTGCTTTTATCCCTATTTTTCTAAGAGTTTCTCATGAATGGGTGCTGAATTTTGTCAAATGCTTTTTCTGGATAATTGATATGATCTGTGATTGTTTTTCTTTAGCCTGATTATATAATAAATTAAACTGATTAATTTTCAAATATTGAAACAGCCTTGCTTCCCTAAAAGGTACAAGACTGGTTGTGGTATCTTTGCACCATCCTTTCTCTGACCTTACCACACTTCTTCACCTGCTGGAGAAGTTGCAAAGGCTAGCTATGATGGCCACTAATTCAGGCAAGGATCACTAGGCCATGGAGTTGCCATGTTTCATGGGGCAGCCAGTGTTCCAAGGAAGGCCATGGGTGCATCAGGCCCTGGGGAAAATTAAGATGTGCCCTCCATGCCAAGCTTGCTCCCTGCAGTGCCCAGTGAGGCACCAGCCTTCAGTTGGCCAACAATTCCTCCTAGAGAACAATGTGGCTGGTTAATTCTGACTAACTATGCCTATAACCATGCAAAGTGGGGAAGAAGAATGTACCCAGCTATTATTGGAATGTAGTACTCATGCACAGAAACTCTCATGTTTGTTTAATTTGCCTTGCTACACTCTGAGAACTCATTCTGCTTTTTTATTTGTGTGGAATAAATCCTCTTCAACAAATCCCAGACTTTACCACATTTATCCAGTGTTAAGTCATAAAAATACCCATAGAACTTAAATATTGCTAACAGGTTAGGATAATGTGTCTGTGGGAGATGAAACTTGAAAGCAGTTCCTTCTAGCCCAAAGTCTATATAACGCTTAAGCAGCCTGGAAAAAACAGTCAATATCTGATGTGCAGAGGATCCTTCTCTGAATCTAGGGCCTCTAGAGAAGCCAGAAAACAGAGGCAAATCTCCATTCAGAAGCAGAGGCCATCTGAAAATCTAATTCTCCCACGTTAGTCATCAAGAAAGGAATTTACACATGTTTAAGAAAGTTGAAAAACATTGTTCAGCATTTTAAACTGAAAGGGCTCCATTTTCTGTGTTTTTCCCCTAATTAGTGTTTCTTAAACTTTTTTTATTTTGTCTCACCCTAAAGAGCCTTTTTAGACACGTATTTCCTAATTGTCTCCTTATATTCCCCATGACATTTGAATGCCATAGATATACCATATATAATGTTGGGTAAAGTTGAGTTTTGAAGAGTAATATCTAATTCGTAATATGTAATTTGAAGAGTAATATCTATTACTGTAATAACTGTCAGTAAAGACTAGGCCACATCTTTCACGTGTTCTCCAGCCAATGGGTTCACCCACTTGCTCCGATGCCCTGAACTCCTTTGGTCTCTGGCGAGACTATAGAACCAAGTCCCAATTACCCTTCCTAACCCCAAATCTGGGGCGCATGATGTGTACAGGATCTGTTTTCCACCTGCTCAGGAACCAGGAACCCTAGAGGGACAGTCTTTGTTGCTGCCTTGTTGCACACCATGCCATCTCTTTCTGCTGCTGTGGTAGCCCAGGTATGGGTTCTCAATCCTGGTGACTGGATGCCACCATCAGGAAATAAAAAGCACAACTCCTTCTGCAGTTGGACTTACTTTCAAGAGTCTGTATAACATGTATGAATGGTGCTCCATCCTTTGACTTCAAAGAGAGCAGAAACCCTTGAGAAGGGGAAGAGAGAATGGTATGGGGGCCATATAACACTCTCTTATATAGGCAGTTTTATTCCACTCCTACTTGCCCTCTGATAGCTATGGGAAAAACGGATGGGGAATAATAGAAGCCATGCTTCTCAGCAGCCCAATGGTGATGTCTGACCCATTAATGACAAGAAAATAGTACATCCTTCTCCCTGTTGTCTCCCTTCCAAAGCTTTTGACTTCTTTCCCCCCATAATGATGGCTTGCAAACAGGCATTTAGGTTGTCGTCATAGCAGATCTGGCCACCGCTCCACCTGACCTCAACTCCATTGTTCAAATCTGTCTGGCTTGACCTAAGTGACTCAGTCCAAATTTTCAAAAATTTGGAGGAACTCCAGTTGACTCTTCTGTGGACAGAGGTTCATGATGGATTTAGCCAGGTGTGGACAAAAGAGCAGGTCACCAAGGAAGAACATGTCTTCCTAGGCCTATTTATTCATCAGGGCTTATGGCTAGGGAGACTGTTGTAACATCAATGAAACTGAGGCATTTTGGAGAGTGAAAGGGACACTCTTCCCAAGGGCCAACAGGCATAAGCTGGGACTTTCCTGAATAAACCAAGAAGTATGTATGTCCTACCCAGAGGAGCCTCCTAAGAAGGAAGAGTAGCCAGACAGGTACACCAGGTACATTGGTTCCACAGTAAAATACATTCAACCAGCAGCAGAGAGTGAGACCATCGTTTTGTTATCATTACTATGTTGTAAATGAGTTTATATTTGATGATTTTCTATAAAAATATGATTTATATAGCTAGAGAAAGAGAAAAGATATATAAAGATTAAAAGTGTCGCTGTCTCCCCCATCTCTCTTCCCATTTTAAAACTTTTTATTTCTTTAAATTGCCATACTATAGTTCAATATGTAAATACATGTTGTATCTTATTGTTGAGCCTTATACTTATGAGTGTTCAAGTTGCTTTCTCTTTTTTCTTTATACGACTATGTCATTTTAATTATAATATTGACTGAGTTATGGTGATTTCTCTGGAAAGAAATCCACATCCACACCTTGTTCTGTGGGAGAAGCTCTAATGCCAGGCATTTCCCCTCTCAGGGTGGCAACTACCTGAATCTCAGACATAAAGCCTCAGAGTATTTGACTTGGCTTGCAAGAGTCTCCTTGCAAACTCAAATTTAATGAGGACAGGAAAATTATTACAGAGGTGTTCTTGATGGCGTTCAGAGTAAAGGCACATCTGCCATTGGTCAGTGACAACAGGGCACACCCCTCTATGTGTCTCTGCCAACCTCAGCCTCCCAGAATTTCCCTGAGGTCTTGTTGGTCAAAAACTCAATAAACAGTCCAGGTTGTTTATTGGAGAGGGGCTCTGCCTCTCACCCACCACTCACCATTGCCCTGGGTGGCCTGGCCACCCTTGCTTTCAGGTTGGGAAAGAGGCAAATTCAGGTTTACCCAATGCACTAAATCGTCACCTGTAAGAAAACAGGGAGCGGGGAAAGCCTCAAGAAATTAGTTCATCTAGGCATGGAAAGATGAACGCATTTAGATTACAAGGAACATAAATGGATTATAGGTTTTGTTTTGCTTTTAAGATTTCAGAATGTGTTCGTGATGGTTTAAGCCCATACAAATACCATTTTTTAGACCACAGGTTGGCAAAGTATGACCTGTGGGCTGCATCTGGCCTGATGCCTGTTTTTGTAAATAAAGATTTATTGGAACACGGCCACACCCGCTTGTGTACATACTGTCTATAGCTGCTTTTGTGCCACAGGCAGAGTTGAGTAGTTGCAACAGAGACCATATGTGGTCCACAAAGCCTAAAATATCTGCCATCTGGCCTTTTACAGAAAAATTTGCCAACTCCTGTTTTAGATCAATATTGACACAGTCTCATTTTCCTCACTCATTTAACAGGAGGAAGTTTGTATATGAATGCAAAAATAGAACACATGACCCTTCCTCAAAATGTACCTCCTCTCATATCTTATAAACATGTCACTGTTTTTCTATACCAGAAGCATTTTCTAGAGTAGTGGTAAAGAACAGAGAGTTTGAGTCCTGATTTCGTGCTCTCAGCTGTGTGACTCTGGGCTACTCCCTCAATCTCTCATGCCTTAGTTTTCTCCTCTGTATATAGGGATCGTGATCATACCTAGTTCATCAGGTTTTAATGAGGATTAAATGAATTGGTACATGCAAAGAGTCGAGGACAGTCCCTTGCCATAGTGTGGCCTCGATGAGCGTTGGCTTCTAATTGTTTGCTTTGTGTGGTGTAGCCATTCCTCTATACTTGATGTCCAGTGAAACACCCATGTATCAGAAAAGGGGCAAGAAGGAGAACATGGAAAAAGAGAATAGAAATCCATTTTGCAGCCTGTAATCCCAGCACTTTGGGAGGCCGAGGCGGACAGATCATGAGATCAGGAGATCGAGACCATCCTGGCTAACATGGTGAAACCTTGCCTCTGTTAAAAATACAAAAAATTAGCTGGGTGTAGTGGCACGTGCCTGTAGTCACAGCTACTTGGAAGGCTGAGGCAGGAGAATCGCTTGAACCTGGGAGGTGGAGGTTGTAGTGAGCCGAGATCACGTCACTGCACTCCAGCCTGGGCCACAGAGCGAGACTCTGTCTCAAACAACAAAAAAAAAGAACTCCATTTTGTAATTCACCAAGATCTAAGACCTACCTAGTGCAGTCAGCCTTTGCTTCCTTTTTGGAGATGTTTCCCCAGCTTGCTATGCTGATTTTTATTTATTTTTCCTAAAAACCATAACAATTTCTCAACTGGATGCATTAGAACACAGCCTACAGAATGCCTCCTGAAACATCCAAAGTAACAGCTGGAGAGAATGACAATACTTAGTTGCGCTGGAATCTGTTGAATTCACGATTCCCCCAGATCCAGTTATTTCATTTCACTCTCAGGCCGCAGTAGGCTCATTGTTCCTTGGATGGCATCACCAGCTTGGGCTCAGCATGGAGCCCTTTTCAAAATGCTCAATAAATTAGTGACTCTTCACATGTCCTTACCCTTGTGCCGCAAAGTCAGACACACAAGGTTAAAAAAAGGCTGATCTGGGTTTCAAAACAGGAAGACTAATCAGCCCTTTGCTCAATGCAAGTCAGTATAATTTGCCCCAAGCACCCAGCACTGCGTTGTCCCTTGACAGGGCTGCTGAATCAATTAGCCTAATTAAATGAGGTGGAAAATTACTCCAGCAAATAAGTTGCCATGAAAGGCAAGTCTTAATTTGGCCTGAGGGAAAGCAAACAGCTCTCCCGGTGTCTTGCCAAAGTCTATGAATGGGGAATAATTGGCAATTTACGTGTGTGTGTTTTTAAGACCACGGGACAAATACGTTTTTGTTGACAAGCAGCTGAGGCTTTCCCTGGTATAAAGACAGGGTTTCTAATTAAGGGATAGTATAATTGTGTGTGTTGCCAGAAATGTCACATATGTACTGTGGCTGCAAACATCGGGGACTTGAGACCCAGCTCATCGCAAGGGGTTCAGGCCAAGATGGACCTCTGGGGCAGCACCTCACATCAGCCGAGTCAAACGTTGCTTCCTCCTTGGAGATGTTTCCCCAGCTTGCTACACTGATGATGCCTCCATCACAAGCGACTGGGAAAGACAGGCTATGAAGGTTAAACATTGTGTGAAAAGGGACCTTCATCTCATAGAATCCACTGCAGGCCTTAAGAATGATGCTGGAGAAGTCTATGTATTTCAGTGTAGGAAGATGATTGAAATGACGTGATATGAAAAAAGTTATATAATAGTCTGTGTCAGTGTGGAGAGTGGAAAATACCCACCTCCCTCTTCTGCAACCCAGGATCCAATCTGTGGGGCCAGCCTGCCCCAGCTCCATCCTGCAGGGGCAAATGTGAGATCCTTCATTACTGAGACTCGAGGTTCCTGGGATAACTCAGAAAGGCACATATCCAAACCCAGCAAAGTTCTCTCCCTGTCATGTTGACCGCCTAATGCAGGGTAATTTTGAAAAATTTTTTCACTTAAAAAAAAAAAGTCTGCTTTGTATGCATTTCTCAGAGATCTCTTTCCCAACAGGGATGCAGTCCTGAAAGAAAGTAGGCTGCGGGGAGAAAGAATATCCCTGCCGTTCTGGATAACTAAAAAATTAAATTATCGAAACAATCCCATCATGTGAACTTTTCCCAACACCCTATTCCGGAGCTTCCCAGTCAGACCTAGAGCCATATTGTTCAGAGCCCAAGGGCAGTGCAAGCCAGCAAGGCCAATGTGGTGTTCTCTGCCAACTCAGCTTCCTCGGGGTTTTCCTGCCCCTCCCATAAAATGCAGCCCTTAAGCCCCTACCGTTTGCTCTCTTGTCTTTGTGAGCCCAGCTCAGCTCCATGTAGGGCTTCCGGAATCCAGACCAGTGTCTTGCACTTTCCTTCAATCTAGCTGGGGAGGTGAATGATTAGTTAATGACCTAGCATGAGGCAGAATCCAGAGCTCTAAAAGATCCTAGAGAAGAGTGTCCTGGAGGTGATGGGGGGAGGCTCAACAAGCACCATCTTTTAATTGACTGAAGACTACGGCTGTGTGCCCTCCAGGCACCAGAAAAATTAGCACCAGCCCCTCTGTATCATGACAAGGCACTGTGTTTGAGATGGCAAGTTTACGAGGCAGCAGAGCATGGGGTTAAGAGTAAGAGTGTCTTTCACGAGCCAGCGGGAAGGAGGGAGGATAGGGGGAGAAGGAGGAAGGAAGCAGGCAAGCAGTGCTAATGGGAATCCCATCATCACTGTGTGCCACGCTCTTTGCAGACATGATCTCATTTAAACCTCCCCCAAACCTATTGGATTTATCATTCAAAAAAGGGCATTTTAAAGTATGCCCTCTTCATTAAATAAAGCTCAGAAGTCATATAGTTGTATGTTCCATTTGATCTGTAGCCCTTATCCCATCCCTGTACTTCACCTCACCTCTGACAACCTCATTCCATCCTGAGCCTTATTCCATCCCAAACCCTCTCCATCCCTAATATGAGGCTCAGGGATGGGGTAGGAGTCAGGAATGTGTGAAGGTGTCTTCCACAGAAGTTATTTGGGAATGTTTTAGAGCTAATATTTTTTTTTTAGATGTTGTCTTGCTCTTGTTGCCCAGGCTGGAGTGCAATGCCAGCAACCTCTGCATCCTGGGTTCAAGTGATTCTCCTGCCTCAGCCTCCTGAGTAGCTAGGACTACAGGCACGTGCCACCACACCCGGCTAATTTTTTTGTATTTTTAGTAAAGACAGGGTTTCACTGTGTTAGCCAGGATGGTCTTGATCTCCTAACCTCATGATCCGCCCTCCTCAGCCACCCAAAGTGCTGGGATTACACCCACGAGCCACCAACCGAGCCCGGCTTAGAGCTGATATTTTTTAAATGGATTTCAATTCTTATTGGATCTCCTTAAAAACAAAAGTAGTCAATGATTTTTGTAATGAATTAAATAATAAAGTGATTAATGAAGAATAAGTTAATAATTCCTCCCACAAATCCTGCTTCATGTGATAATGCTAATAACCCAGTTATTCCTCCCTGTTCATTCAAATATATACAAGCATCGCATATAAATCTATACATTAAAGCTTACATTTCAATGGTTTTAGTTGAGCATCATAAAAATTTAGTGTGAATGCTAAAAATCTCTACGAAAATGCCAAGTCAAATTGTCACATTGCCGCTATTCTTCCCATTTTAAAGATGAAGGAACTGAGCTCTAGAGAAATTAAATAGCTAGGTCACATTCACACAGCTAGAGCCATGCTGGCTGACTTGTCTGTGTGCCTATCTTTCTACCAAGCAGCACTGCCCCACGTATCATACGGGACTTGGGTTGAGCTGCGCAGCTCAGAAGTCTGCGCTTACTCATCAAGGTCGTCTGCTTACTCATCTTCCTACACCACTCCCAGACCAGGGGTTGATCTTTGAGTGTCCGTGATCATGAATCTGCCTGGATAAGTTCTTTCATACTTCATGCTTTAACTTTCCTGTTCATATTCCAGTAGCTTACTGTGTTGGACTGATCTGAAGAAGAGATGGAAAAAAAATTGTTCCTATCAAACAAAAATATGAAGTCAGAACAAATGCTTCAAGAAAAAGCTTTCTTTTCAGACAGGTGCCATTTTCCTCAAACCCACATAGATTTCAAATGGGCCAGATGTTGCCTTTTTCAGCATTACACAAGGATCAGGTAAATGGATTCATGGGACCTATTCCTACTCTCTCTTTCCTTTTAAGGTACTTGAATAATATGGGCACGGTCAGTTGTTTAGGGAATGAGATAAGTTCTTGAGATTGAGGTAATGAGAAGATTCATTGTAAAGAGTCCTGGAGAAGGGCCTGGACTGGACTTTGAAGACACCCTCAGGCTGCAAAATCTTCTCTGGGGCTTGTCGGACCCTGAGATTCCTGCCAATGGCCTATGTTTCTGTTACTCTTTATTGATGAAGTTTTCATTTGAAACCTGAATGCGCAAACCTAGAGTTTCTTCCATCTAAACTAAAGAAGAGAGCCACATGTGCCAGAATTGACTCTCTGCGTTCAGCTTTTTCGAAATGGCAGGGAGGGGGAGTAGCAAGGATTTTGTTTTAGTCTGTTAAGGGACAACAGGCTTCCAAGGTTCCATTCAAGTCACACACAGGAGGCTGTAAAGAACCAGCAGGCGTCTCCTTGTCCTAGCCCTGACGTTACGCATGGATTAGATGATTCTAGTGTGTTCTCTGCTCCTTCAAGTCTGACAAGCATTAACTGCCCCTTATTTCTTAGCGTCTGTCAAGATTTTTCTTCAATTGGAAACACATACCTTAATTTGAAAACAAATGCGTTTTCTTAGAAGAAGTAATACTTGCCACCTATTAAAGAGGCTTGTTGCATTCCATGCTGAGAAACAAGTCACCAGAACCAGGGGTTTAGATGGAGATGGGTGGAAACAAGCTGGCTGATGTCCGCTCTCTGAACTCAGCATTTTCAGATCCACTGTGGCCTGACTGTGACATAGCCCTGTGGGCCTTGGCCACCAGCGACCCAGACATACATCTGCCAAGGAGGAGTCACTGTCCAGTCTGGTGATCAGCAGGACAGAGACAGGCACCCAAAAAATTATTTTCAGCTGGGTATGGTGGCTCATGCCTATAATCCCAGCACTCTGGGAGGCCCAGGTGGACCGATCACTTGAGCTCAGGAGTTGGAGGCCAGCCTGGGCAACATAAGGAAACCCCATCTCTACAAAAATTAGGTGGGTGTGGTGGCATGTGCCTGCAGTCCCAGCTACTCATGAAACTGAGGTAGGAAGGATCCCTCGAGCCCAGGAGGTTGAGGCTGCAGTGAGCCATGATTATGCCACTGCACTCCAGCCTGGGTCACATAGTGTGACCTGTTCTCAAAAACAAAGAAATTAGTTTCTAAGCCAGAAAGCTGCACCATTCTTAAGTAAAGACAGCAAGGATTCAATAACCCTTGAACCCTACACCTTCACCACACAGCCAAGTACGTCGAGCCCCTCCAAAATTGTGCCCAAAAGAGACATAACCTGCCAAGCAGCCCCTCAACAAGGCTGAGGGGCCCAACCTCCTCTCATTCCAGGAACCCAAAGCAGGCCCCAAGAAATGAGGGCTTTTTCAAAATAGCATCCTGGGGTCGTTTTTCACCTCTGCATCTCTGCAAAATCTACAAGGCTTTGTAGAGTTGGGTTGGAGCCAAGATGGAATTAAGTGGAATTGTAGAAGTTTTCAGAATAAGCAGTTTCCTACTATTAGCAACTTCACACCCACAGCTAAGGCTCAACCCTCCTTCCCCTTTCTTAGCCAAAAAGGATATATATAATAATTCTGCTGTGTGAGATAAAGTGTGTGGTGTGGGATGTGTGTGCATGTGCATGTACACACGCATGCCCACAGTGGTCCATGTCAGTGCATACACACAAGCACTGCACAGCCATATCCCTACCTTTACCACACTGCAGAGATGGACATGACCCACCCCCAAATATATGTGTATGTGTGTGTGTGTGTGTGTGTGTGTGTACACATACATATGCGTAAAGTGGATACTTATATATAAGTGTTTTCAGTACATGTATGTTGGTGTGTGTATAAACATAGATATTTATCCCTTCTCTTCTTCCTCATTCTCCTCCAAAGTCTTCATCAAATCAAACAACTGTTTTTTTTCCATTTCTTCCCATTCCAGACTTTCTATTATGTCTGCTTCAAGCATCACAAAACAGAGGTTAATTTCTGAGCCTCAGTGATAACATCTAGAGCCACTGCTTTGCACTTGCCTTGCCGCCCTTGACGTGTCCGGGATATCGCCTACCAGTAGTTCCCAGAAACATGCTATCAACCAGGATGCATGGCACTGCATCTCAAGTGTTTTTTCTAGGTTATGCTATAAATTTTGGCTTAGACATCAACACATGTCAACATGTTACTTTCAGTGACATGTTTGTCTTTTCTCTGTTAGCTTTGGTTCAGGGCTGATAAACCCATTTGGGGAAGCAAAGTCTAAGCCTAAGCGAAAGTCATCTAACATGCTTTATGGATTGTGGAATTTCTCTATGCCTGACCCCTCCTTCCATCACTCCCCTCCCTCCTTATTTTTCTTAGAAATCTAAGTGAAAAGGATATTCAGTTGGATATCCTTTAGTGATTAAAGTGATCAAAGTGAATTCAGCTGGCAGGACATAAATGAACACAATCCATTGAGTGCCCAGTGACCTCTGTCCTTGGTTGGATCTTGATGAGATCCCTCCCTGGTACCCACATCTGCTGCCTCTAGGGGATTGTAGCCAACTCTCATTTCTTCCCATCTGAGCTCTGAATTTTCTTTTTTGTCTTTTCATTGACAACGGTGCAATGGGTCCAGGTTTTAGCCCTGCTTTGTCAAGTCTCTTCTTTCCTTTTTCATTATTAAAAATATCTTTGATCTGCTTCAAATAGGGCTCTGAAACATTCCTTCCAGCCATTCTGAGAGCTCCAAAGACTCTCCTCTTGCCCCAGAGGGGCTGCTTCTCCACTCTCTTCCTTTTGCCCTTGACAGAGTGAGTACCCTTGGCTATGCTTCCATTAACTATAATGGAGAAGGAGGCACCACAAGCAACTCAACTCAAAGCTGTGGCTTATGAAAAGTGACCTAAAAGTGAAGGTGTGCTATACATTCCTCAGGCCAGCTAAAGGTGGCTAGCAGAAAGTTGGTTTATAGGGAACAAAAGAAACACGGCTTTACTGCCTCTTTCATAAAAAAAAAAAAAAAAAAAAGAAACCTCAGGTTTTGAACAAATAGTATTAATGTACAGCTTGAACACACATCTTAGCCATCAATCTTAAATCTAAATTAGTCTTGGCTGTTCCAAAAACCCATTTGCAAAGGATAAAGACTTAACCACGATTAGGGTATCCTAAAGAATTAGTCATGGACTCTGAAGGAATCGATTGCAGGAGACAGCTCACAGCAGTAAAAAGAGCAATAAGCCAGAAGTCAGGCAACCGGGATTCTAAGCCCAGAACTGTGAGCACATTATTTAATTACTTTAGGTTTCAGTTTCCTCATCTGCAAAAGGAGAGGAGTGAACTCAAACCTCTAAATTTCTATGGGTTTCAAAAATGTTTTCAACAAGTAAGAAATATTAAAATAAGCCAGTATTCTCCCAAGGGAACTACTTTGCAGGAAAAGTATATATATATATATATGTGGGTATACAAGTTCTGGTGTTTGTTTAAAAAAATTTTCATGGCTTTATAGTCATACCTCGTATATTCCAGCTTCTGTTAGAAGTTTTTTATGACTCTGTCATTCATAAATTTGTCCAAACTCCTTTTTAATCCATTTACATTTCCTGTCTGTAGAGCCTCTCAGGGTAATGAGTTCCATAACTTTATTACGTGCTAGGAGAAGTATTATTTCCTTGTTTTCCCTAAACTTACCTCAAGCTTCCAAACTGCCTGCTTGCCCTGTATCTCAGAATTTGATGAACAACTTCACCCATAGTCTTTGCTCTATAAAATGAGATTAAAATCATTTTAGACTGCTACAAAAGGCAGCTGCCCACCCTACACCTTCCCCTAATTATTACAGCTACTTATACAATAAATGTGGGTATTGATGGCATAAGGAATTCCTGGCTCCAAATGACTGAGAGTCAGGAGAGCCTGGAGGCCTAAAGTATAGCTTTAGAGTCAGACAGGTCAAGGCTGAGATTCCAGTTCTGCCGCTCACTGGGCAGTCTCTCTGAGCCTCATTTCCTCATCCGGAAAATGGAAAACGATATTTGCCTCAGATCTTGTTGTAACATACAATTTTTGTAATGTGACTAACCCAGTGCTAGGTCCATTGCAAATATATCCCCAAATCGAGTGGGTTTTTGTGATCATTAATGAATCTCAGGATACTAGATAGCCCTCTAGATTCTAGAATCATTGCTCATATTGTGAGCAGGGCCCAGAGAACTGGTTGACAAAGAACAATCTGAGCTTCCATGCAGGAGATGATGGAAAAGCAGGGTTGGAGAGTGAAGTTTTGGACAATATTAAGTTAGTAGAATTTAAGAAGCGATCCTTGGCAACAGATCCACAGAAAACATACTCTCAGTTTGAACTAAAGTGGCACCAGACATGGACAATAAATATTTACAAGGTGCTAGAAGAGATTTTAAACCAAAAGAAGGAAGGGGAAGCCAACGTGCTCTTTCCAGAGCAACGGCCTATGGGTCTTGAGAGTAGAATTTCCATTTCTAGCACTTACCAATCAGCTGTGCAACCTTAAGCAAATCAATGCCTATATCTAAGTCCAGGTTTCCTTGCACATGAGATGGAATTAGTCTGGTTCACTGACTTACAAACCATGCTCCTTGGTACCTGTATTACGGAGGAGAGGAAAGAGGTAGGGAATGAGGATAGGGTGTGAGTCCTCATCCCTAATTCCATCAAGTAGCCATACTTGTAAAGTCCTAGAATTGACTGACAAAGGAAAATGGCATGCAGTCAAAATTACTCTTAAAAAAACCTAAATCACCCAAATGTATACTGTGGGAAGTACAAAAGAACCAAAACCAAGTGAGGAAGAGCATCTCCCATCTCACACTTACTCTGGGGTATGCCAGCATTGAGCCAAGTCTCTCTCTCTGTCTCTCTCTCTCTTTCTCTCTCTCATACACACACACACACACACACACACACACAAAGATGTATGATGAAATTTGTTTGGATGCATAAGCTAATGCTACTGCAATGAGCTTCCATTTAAGATTTAAAATTTGGTTTATAAAACAGCTTCCCCAGCTATAAAGAAAAATAATTGATACTGCTAAACTAGACACTGGAATGCTTTCCACTCTAACAGGCTAGGATTCCAACAGGAATAATGTAAGCTTGAAATTCAGGACTCTTATTAGAGGGGTTTGGAAATAATCCATTCACATAAGAAGAAATTGGGACAATTTGTGCACCTAATCAGACAACCAACAGGTGTGGGAAATGGAAGGAAAATAAGCCAAAATGTGTAAGCATTTCTGGAAGCCTAACAACAACAATAAAAAGAAACTCTTGGCATCTAGCAGATTCATAACCAACTGGCATCCCCACAAGCAACTAGTTACAAGAAAGGAATGCAGGAGACTCTATAGGCTGTTCCCTGAAGACTTCATACCAATGTGTAGTTAGGGCCAAAAAGGCCAATAAAATTCTATGCACATCATCAGCATGACTGCTTTTTTGAAAACCTAGACAATTTATCTGATTCCCGAATAAAGGCACGGTGCAACCCAACCGGGGTAATTTGCATTGTTCTCATTCTTCCCCAGCCTGGACCCTCAAAGGACATAATGAGCTGAGCAAGGCAACTCAGAAAACAAAAATAGAAAACAGAGCAAAAGAAACAAGGACAATGAATGGAGGGAAAGAGAAATGGAGGCCAGACTGAAGTATATTTAAAAAGGAAACTGAAATCATTAAAACGATGGAAGTTTCTCTAATTGGGAACATTTAGAAGGGATATTACTAATATCTACAAAATTACAAAAGAGAAAGCAAGGTGGCCATAGGTTTTCCCATAGCTCCCTTTCTTCCCCACACTCATAGTAGTTTAGAGAAAGTAGTTCGGGGCTAGACTAACAAAAGGCATACTCTATTTATTCAATAAAGCAATATATATTTAAAGGATACATCACAGGTATCGTGTGATACATCACAAGATACATCACATTTATCCATGGGAAATACATGGAAGTTGTTATTCTGTCAGAAGAATCCAGCAGATGTTATAAATATGTTTGAGAAAGGTTAGGAAAAATACAGATACATTTGAGAACTTTATTTAAAGAAAATGCGGCCAGGTGTGGTGGCTCACGCCTGTAATCCCAGCACTTTGGGAGACCAAGGTGGAAAGATCATGAGGTCAGGAGTTTGAGACCAGCCTGGCCAATATGGTGAAACCCCATCTCTACTAAAAATACAAAAATTAGCCAAGCGTGGTGATGCATGCCCATAGTCCCAGCTACTTGGGAGGCTGAGACAGGAAAATAGCTTAAACCTGGGAGGCAGAGGTTGCAGTGAGTCAAGACTCTACCATTGAACTCAGCCTGGGTGACACAGCAAGACTCTGTCTCAAGAAAAAAAGAAAGAAAGAAAATGCATCTCTTCATATATCTTTGCCCGAAGAATAGTCAGTTTCTTAGGCAGGGGAAGTTGTCTTCTTCAATCAAAAATAAGAATCTGGACAACATTTCTTAAGGGTCTTTGTATTTCTCTATTAGTCTGCTATTACCTGGAGGCAAGGATTAGGTCTTGTACTCCTTCATACCCATCTAATTATCTAATTCTCCTGCTAGCACACTGCCTTTTATATATTCAGTGATCATTAATGTTTTTTGAAACAAATTTAATTGCACTGATTCATTGGAAGAGCTGGTCTTCCAATAGAGTCTCTCTACAAGCTCTCTTAATGCTTTCAATGCTCCCCTTGGACACATAAGATCAATCTCTAATAATCGTTACATTTTTGTCATCTGGAGAACACTCTTGCTTTTTTAAAAAAACTTCTTTGAAAAATCCAACCTATTTAGCTTCCCAAGCGTTCCATCTAAAAAGCATGCAATTTGAATAACAACAGAATAAATTCAATCTTTGCCTATATGTGATACTAGGAAACAGGGCCAATCAATTTCAAAACAAATCTCAGGGTTAGTGCATCCAAATAAAACAGCGGTCAACCAACAGTTTTCTTCAGAGCATGACTGTTGGTGCTGAGCCTGAGGAGGAAAAGGGTTATCCATGAGCTATCGGGATTTGTCATCATTTCCTTTGAGGAGCAACCAACCGAGACACAAGAGATGAAAAGTCTCTCAGCCTAGTTCTATCATCAATGAACTGTGTGACCTCAGGTGAATGATTTGGCCTGTCTGAGTCTCAGTTTCCTCATCTGTAAAATGCAGAGGTTACTAACTAAGGTCATACTACACAAATCACAGAATCTATTTACTTAAATCTATTGATCAAGGAAAATACTGTTTTCAGAATGAAGTTTTGGTTCCTACTTTTGAGAAGGTAGATTTTCTATCTTACTCTAACTTAATGTAACAGCTCCATAAGATGTTTGGAAAGCTGGAGAAGACTCTGGTGTGTGTGTGTGCTTGTGTGTGTGTGTGTGTGTGTGTGTGTGTGTGTGTGTGTCTGTCTGTCTGTCTGTAATACAGGATGGAGAAGGTGAGGAGGGTTGGTTAAGGCAAGAGTTTAATAATAAGCACCCCTTAGGCTCCCCTCATTCTGGAAGAAAACAGTTTTCTCACATCATATCACATCTCCATGTTCATATTTATCAATGGAACAGCCCTCCAAGAAGAAATATTTCTTCTGAGAACCTTCTCAAGGCCCACCCTTTACTCCACCATTGGATGAAAAATTCCTAGAGAATGGAGACCTTAGGCCATTACCCTGAAATGGTTCAACAAGGAAAAAAGCAGAGTCCTATGTGAAAAGAATGGAACTAAGAGAACTGCAAAAGAAAGGACTGTGGAGAAACATTACAAGTCTTGCCAGAGAAGTAAGAGTGCTGTGGCTCATTCTAGACAGCTACAATCCCACAAGAAGAAAGAAGTCTGCCCCCAGAAGGTCCTTCAATCCTTCTAGAATTCCACATCCTCACTAGGCACACAAAACTAAAATTAGTGCATGATACACCATGCAGTGACACACCAACAGAGCATGGCAAAGAAAACGAGAACAAGGAAAGATCTGCTCTTGGAAGGGCTCATGGACCCAGAGGGTCAGTGCCTGGCACAGGGTAAATACTATATAAATGTGTGTAAGTAAAAAAAATTAAAACTAAAATTTTTATTGTTCAAATCCCATGTGAAATATAAGCTGACACACACATTTGGAAATGTTTTCTGCATTTTTATCTATAAGATTTTCTCACCCGGGCATGGTGGCTCACACCTGTAATCCCAGCACTTTGGGAGGCTGAGGTGGGCAGATCATGAGGTCAAGAGACAGAGACCATCCTGGCCACCATGGTGAAATCTTGTCTGTACTGAAAATACAAAAATTAGCCAGGCATGGTGGAGAGTGCCTGTGGTCCCAGCTGCTCAGGAGGCTGAGGCAGGAGAATCACTTGAACCCAGGAGGCAGAGGTTGCAGTGAGCCAAGACTGTGCCACTCAAAAAAAAAAAAACAATTTTCTCAAAAAAAAAACAATTTTCTTCATTCATATAAATAAATAATAGGCCTGAGCTGTGACTGCTGTGACTGTGTTATAACAAGACCAGATGGGGAAAAGTCTCGTTCCCTCGCAGCCAACTTCATATGAATTGAAGGTATGCTTTGCCCTATGGCAAAAGAAGACATAATAAAGTAGGACATGTGGCCTCTGCCCAAAAGAAGATCACAGTCCAGCTGGTGAGGTAAACTATACAGGTGCCCAGAGTTAAAGATCTACCCAAGATATGTCATTAGACAATACAGATGGGATGTATTTAATACAATAGGCAAGAAGATAGAGAATGGACTGGCACGTTAGGGAGGGCTTCACAGAGAAGGGCTTTGAATGAAGGGCACTGGAGAGGAGAAAACAGACTTCCAGAAAGTTGGCAGACTGAGTATGGGCACTCACATCAGAGGAGAATGAGCAATTCAGGCAGGCTAGCATGGAGAATCACCATTTGGCAACAGTAAGCTATGATGTTCCAATGCTAAGCAGCTTGGACTTTATCCTGTGAATGATAGGGATCCCTTATGGATAAATACAGCAAGATCGGCTGTTGGTCATGCAAAATTTCCTAAGCCTAAGATATTGATCATTTCTATCAGTGGTAGTCCTTGCACTGAGTAGCCATGGAAACACTACTCAAGGGTGCCCCCCTCACATATGGTCTTAGAACTTCTTCCTAAGTCGTCACCCTGGCAACCCTGAACAACATCTTAGAATTAGGAGAAATCTAAGAAGTTACAAAACCCTATTCCTCAAACAGAGCAGATTCTTTTTTCTATGAGATCCCCAAGAGCGGCATATTCTTTGGGCTGACACAGTACACTGCACACAGGAGGAACTCAGTAAAGGTTTGTGACTAAGCGAAGTAATCCAGGCATTTCTTAAACAATTCAGATAATTTGGATCTCCCTTGCAGACTTGGGCAGCATTTAATCCTTAGAAAGTCCTTTCCTTCTTTGAACTTAGGTCTATCTTTCTGTTTTTACTACCCATTGGTTCTAGTTCTGTCATCCAAAGAAACATATAACAAACCTATTTATTCTTCCACATGACCACTTTTTGAATATTTGGAGATACTCATCGGCTCTTCTTAGTCTTTTCCTCTCCAAAAACATCTCCAGTTCCTTTCAAGAGCAAAGGGACCAACATGCTGTTGTCAGTAGTGCTGTATTCTCCTGTCTCTCTTTAATTCACTGAGAAAGACAGGTTGCATGAACGGTTGGATTATAGATTTTGGAAGGAGAGGGGTCCCTCCAGAGGCTGGATATATGAATCCCTGAAGTTTTGTATCTGTGCCATGATTCTCAGTGGCATGTTTTCTGCCCCCACCTGCAGCCAAGGCTCCCAATGAGCCTGATCTTTTCTCCCGACAAGTCCCCAAGCCCTCGTGCTGTACAGTCTCTGGGGAACTGTCATCCTCTCCCCACTTCCATTTTCAACAGATGGCATTTTCGCAGGTAAGAGCTCTGTCGACGTCCACTGGCAGCCTTTGCTGCTAGCCTCCCTGTCTACTACTCTAAATTGCAGCCATTCCCATTTAAGCCCACTTCCTCCAGCTTGGTCCCCAGTGCCTCAAGCAAGCAAGAGCAGCTGGTTCCTCATCCTCTACACCGTAATCCTTCAAATCCCTGAAAACCTTCATTAAATCATAGTTCCACCAATGTCACCACACCCTTAAGCTTCAGGGAATGCTCTGCTACAAACCTTCACCTTTAAAGCAGAGGGTCATAGTCAGCATTAAAAAAAAAACAAAATAGAAAACACCAGAGTGCATGATACTCAATAAATGTAAATATTGTTTCTGAAATTTTTTATATACATTAATACCTTAGTTATATATCATGTATCCTTATACATACATATTCTTCATGCACTGTGATGAAACATCAGTGTCTGTGTTATTGTAGGTTATGGTCAAAAGAGTTTGATGAACACAGATTTTCCCCAGCTCAAAGCTGTGGCTGTCCCTAGTTAATGTCTGAGCCCACAGAGCTATCTAATAAAAAGAATACTAGGTCAAGGTCATTAGACTCTGGGTTCTCAAGGTAGATATCACATCTATTATTCACGAAGGCATCCCTTCATCTATTCAGTATCTGCACAAAATAGATATTTGCTAAATGAATGAACACCAGTCACTGGCTTGGTGACCTGTGGGACTCAGTCCCCTATTTATAAAATGAGTTTTCAGCAGTTTATGATGAACTGTAAGTCCCCTGAAACCCTATCCTAAGAATCGAAAACCATCTCTGACTCCTGGAAAACACTTTTGCAATGGCAAAGGTTGGCTCTGGTAACTTCTCTTTTCCCCCAAACTCACACTGTACAAATAACCACCTCTGGGTAGGAAGTGTGAGGATAAGCTGGTGTTGAAAATGAGCTATGAAAAAAAATAAAGCAAATCCTGCCCAGTGTATGTCAGGTTGTGGCTTGTACTAGATTAATGAAAGCCCCACATGGCATAATTGTGTTTACAGTGAGCTTATAGGAGTTTTCCCTCAAGGTAGGGAAAGGGGATCGGGTTAAACAAATTATTTAGCTTTTCCTGACCTGACCTGGCAACACTGATGGGGAGCAGTAGCTGAGGAATGGCCTTCCCAGCGTCAGCCTTAACTATGCTCACCTCGCGCTCCTTTGAAACCAGACACTGGTCTTCCATCTGGGAAGTTGAAGAGAATTCTGAGGTCTGAAGCTCCAAATTGATTCCTGTGGGCAAATTGTGTGGCCAGTTGTGTTGAAGTGACTTCCAGCTACAAGGCAGTAGTATTGTAAGAATCAAAAGTCTTGCTTTTTGGATAGCAAACTTGTAGCAAATAGCAAATCTGATTGTCTAGAACTAGAATCTATCTCTTTCTTTTTTATTGTTATCATCTCTTCTTCCTGAAACAAAAACACTTCATGGAGTTATATACAGCTCACTTCCACAGGAGGGTACAATCCTGCATCCTCTATTTGTTTTCTGTAAAAAACAAAACACAAATTCTATCTGGATGCTGGATTTATATAACAAAAATCCAGTTTGAATTAACTTTGACTGAACAGATTCAGTGAAGTACATGTTGCACTGACATGTTTGACTTTGGTCTAAAAGCAAATTAATTTTTAACTACAGTTTGGGGAGTGTGGATATAATTTTGCTTTGCTTTTATGGTTGACTTTTTTCCTTCAATCTATAGACATTGCCAGTTCTCTTTAGTCTCTGAAGATATTTTTAGGTATGAGACTGTACTAACAGGATGTATGTAATTTATTGGCAGAACTTTTCTGTCAACCCGTCAGTCATTTTTTATTCCAAATTACATGGGCCCAACCCAGGTCTGGGATGCATTCACATTAAATGATCGTGGATCATTTATTTCAGAAATGATAGGTTGAAGAAAATGTGCTTTGCATATGAGAAATAAAATCCCACAGCACATCCAGTTTCCTGTTTCCTTGAGAGCTTCATTTTTCCATTAGGCCCTTACTTAACTTTTCTTCTGTCTTACTTAAAGGTCTTAAGAGGATCCAAAATCAGACCAGGAAAGGCCTAACCACCCACTCCCTGGCCCTGGGTTGTGTAAGACCACATTCCCAGAGGACAGGAAGGAAATCACAGTCACAACTGATATTTTGTAGAACTCATGGGAGTTCAGCAAGGGAGTGAAATGAGGTGTTATGACCCACATTTTGCAGGTCAGGAGACCTCAGCTGGAGTAGGTGATGTGGCCAAGGTCACACAGCAAAGAAACAGGGAAGCCAGAACACAAACACTACTCACCTGTCACCAAATCAGGTGTTCTCACGACACTGCACTCTTCCTGGAAATAGTTTCTATGGTTTGTGAGTCTTTTCCTAGTTTATTTCACCCAGCACAATACCTGTGCCAATCCAGCAAATTCTTATCAGCAGGTTCACTCAGAGAAGCACAACTTCTGGAAGGGATGTGTTCTGGGATTGGGCCTTCTGCAGTCATGGAAGTGGGCTACATGGATGATGTCAGTCATCTGCCCACTATCAGGGTGGGCAGGTGGAAAGGGAAGATGGGGAAGTAGGGTAGGCCAAAGACAAACAGGAAGCCCATGCACCTCTCACCACCTCCAATCCAGTGATGTAGGGGGTGTGTGCGTGGAGTTGCACCCACACCTGGCCCAGGAATTAGAGAAGCTGAAGCAGGAGGTCTATGGGAACTGGCACTGCCCCGGGCCTGGAGTCTGCCCTGGCAATGAGCAGACCAGCAAATCAGCCATAACACACTGACAGCAATTATACGGGGTCTGCTCTATGACTGTTTTCACGCATTGTTTAGATTTTATGTATTTAAGCTTTTATAGATATATAAATTACATATCCTGAATCTTACATGTAACCGTGATTGACTCTGACAAATGCATGTGTCCATGTAACACACACCCCATCAAGATAGAGCATGCTTTCATTACCCTAGAAAGTTCCCTCCCAGTCAATACCCCTCCCCAACATTACCAGAAGCTACTACTGCTCTGATTTCTTTCCCAATAGATTAGCTTTAGTACTAGACTAGTAGTACTAAAGCTAATCTATTAGCATTAGAATTTTACAATCTGGACTGTTTTACTTAACATACTGTTTGTAAGGTTGTCCGTGTTGCCGATATTAGTAAATTATGCCTTTTTATTGCTGTGTAGTATTTCATTATATGAGCATGCCAAATTTATCCATTCACCTGCTTATGGACATTTGGGTTGCTTTTCTTTGGGGGCTATTATAAATACAGCTAGTATAAACATTCTTGTACAAGACATGTGTTGGGGGAGTATGTGATTTCTCTTTGGTACTTAAAAGTGGAATTGCTAAGTCATAGGGTAGGAGTATGTTTAACCTTCTTACAAGCTTCCAAACTGCTATTTTTCAAAGTAATAAGTTACGGACTGCATTGTGTCCCTCTAAAATTGATGTGTTAAAGTTCTAACCCCTAGTATCTCAAAATATGACTGAATTCGGAGATAAAGTCTTTAGAGGGATAATTAAGTTAAAATGATGTGATTAGAGTGGGTCCAATCCAGTATGAATGATGTCCTTCTGCAAAGAGGAGATCAGGACAGAGATACACGTGGAGGGGAGGCCATGTGAAGACGCCAGGAGAAGACAGCTTTCTACCAGCTAAGGGAGAAGCTTCAGAAGAACCAACCCTGCTCACATCTTGGTCTCGGACTTCCAGCCTTTGAGATTGTGAGAAAGTGCATTTAGATTGTTTAAGCCACCTAGTCTATGGTACCTTGTTATGGCAGACTAATGCGTTTATTAATTTTCTAAGACTGCTTTTATTTTATTACAATGTTGCAAACTCAGTGCTTCAAAATGCAAAGTATACAATATGTAATGTAGTAGTATCATTTTTATACCCCTTAACAGCTATGTATGTGACTTCTGGGTGCTCCATGTCCTTGCCAAGACTTTGTGTTGACAGCATTTTTATTTTTAGCCATTCTAGCAGGTGAATAGTGCATATAATTGTGATATTCCATTGTATTTCCCTGATAACTAGTGATGTTCAGCACTATTTTGTGTGCTGCTAGCCCAGGGGTTTCCCTACATCCTCACTGACCTCTTTGCAAACCATTTTCCACAAAAACATCTGATCCCTTTTACCATCTAAAATCTTTAAATGACTTCCTATTTTTATTAAGATGAAACAGAACTCCTCTGATGGTTGGAAATAAGGCCCTCCATGGCTCTCCACTCCATGCACACTGGACTTCTTCCATCCCTTGTTCTCTCCTGATTTCTCCTGCCATCAGAACTTTTTGTACACTATTGCTTGTGCCTGGAAAGTGATGGCTTCTCTTCCTTATTCAGACAATGATGGTGTCTCTTCCTTACTGAGCCTGTAGCTCACTTCTTCAGGGAACTCTCTGTTCACCTTTCTAATTAGATTTCCTTTTCCTCTCTTAGTGATAGCATCTATCCTTTACAGCCAGAAAAAAAAAATGCGAGAATGAAAAAAACCAAGGTCTTCCCATCTTTGAAGTTTCTTCTCCCCAATTTTTGGCTGACACAATCATGTTCACATTCTACTGAAGTCGGTTTCTCACTGAAGCAGTCATGTTCACATTCTATGGAAGGAAAGCCTATTAGAAGACCAATCCCAGAGCCTAGAGCACAATGGATTAGTGGAATCTTCCTCCAGATAATTGGCTGTCACTTGGGGTCTGGAAAGACAAACTGGCTTAACATTGAAGAGGCCATGATGTGGCAGAATAGGGCGAAGTTTACAGTTTTCCTTTCTTGATTTATTTTAACATGAGTTCACACTTATAACAAGGCTGATTTCACACTTGTAACAAAGTGTAGAATAGAAACTTGGAAGGAGGCAGAGAGGTCTAATTTAGGGCTGATGTCCCATAGCAAAATTGATCCCACAATTTTACAAGACACTTCCTGAGGATTTGTAATAAATAAACATGGGGGAAGGAACAAAACCTGAAATTCAATACTATGTCTGTCTTTAGAGTTATGAACAAAGATATTGCAAGCAATGCCATCAGCACTCAAACCATGGTATTCAACTTGCAAGACTGTCATCTTGGGAGAATCTACTCTGTTTCTTAAGTCTCCATTTGTCCTATGGCCCTGGGGGAAAATTACTTGTCACCAAGGTAGAAGTCGATTTCCATAATCTCCTGCCACAATCCAGTTTTTGAAGAATATAGCATCTACATGGAGTTTCATTACCTCCACTGACATTTTTGTGAAAAAACAAATGCAAGCGAATCTAACCTGGAAACACTCCTTATTGCAATGTATCTTATACAGGAATATCTTATAATCTATATTCTGTTTAAGTAGTAGGATTTTTTAGCATTTCTTTACACCGTATTTAATTTATATTATTTATACACATTTCAATAAAGGTAGCATAGAGGATATGGGTAATATCCTCTAAGGAGGACTTTAAGTACTCTTCTTAGTGGTAGATATTCTTTATTTACGTATTGTATACTTTAGATTTTGAAGCACTGAGTTTGCAACATTGTAATGAAATAAAAACAGTCTTAGAAAAATTAATATGCGGAACTGTAAAAAATTTGATGAGAGAGGATGCTATTTTGTTAAATGCCTAGTATGGAAGAGTGAAACCTGTTTACATTTGGCTTGAAGATTCCTAGCAGCCCAGGTCAAAAGGAAACCATGAGGCCTTCTAATGAAATAAATTATTTCCCTGGTGATAAAATGTGCTTGGAATATTACACAGAGCCCTATATATAAAACCCCAAAATGCAGTTATATCTTCAGTTTGAATTGCAGAGAAAACACAAAAACTGTCTTCAACATAATCCTAAAATAAAATCTGAGGGTACATTCTCCATCAAGATATATATTTCTTCAGGAATCTTGAGCACCAGTTTTGCTCTGATAGTGTGGGCTTGTGATAATTAAGACTCTATCATGATGCTAGGCAAAACCCAGCTCTTCTCATGGTGGTTGCCAGGGCAATGGCAACAGCATCAAAAGTGAAAATAAGATTTCTCCAGGAAAACCTGGAAGTCCCAAGTGTCATAAGTAAAGTGTAGAAAGAGGCTCTCTACCTTGGCATAAACTAGGATACGTGAGGGTGACTTGTATTCTTACATGGTTAGGGATCTGGGCTTCCTTCTGCCACCAAGATGCAACTTTGCAAGTCTCAGAGTATTTGTGCCTGGAGAGGGAGGTAAGAGGGTAAGTAGTACAATCATCCAACCCAGGTAGTAGTCTTAGGTGGTCATTTGACAAAAATCATTGAACTCAGTGAAAGCTTTTTAACTATGAATCATAATCTTCAACACAGGAAAAACAAGCGCCCTCAATGAAGATTGTATCACAAAACTAAAGTCAATGTTTCTAAACAGATTTGTTCCTCTTCCCCTCTTTTTTCCTACTTGTGACATACTCCCTCAGCAACTCTAACTCCAGAAATTTCTGAATAGTCACTAACTATAGATTGTCATTGAGGTGTCATTTGTTTAATCTATCTCTGTATTTTAATTGGTATGTAGAGGCCACTTATAGTTAATGTCATTATTAATATGGCTGGATATAGGTCTACTATTTTATTATTTATTTTCTGTTTGTCTTTTTTTATTTCCCTCACTTTTCTGCCTTGTTTTGGATTATTTGAATATTTATCTTTTCACTTTTGGGGTATATCTCATTGTACTTTCTTAGTGGCTATTCCAAACTACATACCTAACCTTCCACAGCCTAAATGTAGTTAACATTTTATTTGAGTAAGATGTAGAAGATATCAGGTAAAATGTAGTTGCTGCAGAACTATATATGCCTCTTTAAATATCCCCTTGTTATTATAGTTTACGTATGTGTTACATTTGCATACATTTTCCACCAATGTAATTTTTGTTTTCAATAGCCATACATATTTTAGGAAACATAAGAGAAAAATATTCTTATATTAAAGCCAGATACATACCATTTCTATTGCTTTTTCTTCATTCCCAAAGTAAAAAGTTTTTCCCTGATACTCTCTTCCTAAAAAACTTCCTTTAGCGTATCTTTTACAAGTCTGCTGGCAAAATTACCTTAGTCTCTATTTCATCTTTATACTTGAGAGGCTTTTAAAAAATATAGTTTGACAGTTCTGTTCTTTCAACACTTTGAGAATACTGTTTCAACATCTTTTGGCCTTTTTGTTTCTGTTGATAAATTCACTCTCATTCCAATTTGTGATTGCCTATATGTGGTGTTTTTCTCTGGATGCCTGAAATTTTATCTTTATCTTTGGTTTTCAGAAGTTTGATTTTGGTATATTTGTGCTTGGTTTTCCTTGGGTTTCTATTGTTGGGGTTCAGAGAGATTCTTGAATCCACATATTTGTATTTCCACTACATTTTGGAAGTGTTTAGACCTTATTTCAAATTTTTTATACCAATCTATTTATCCTATCCTTCTGAGACTCCACTGATATAAATGTTGTTTTGATATTGTCCCATAGGTCCCTGACAATCTATTCCCCATAGATTTTTTCTTTTTTTCTATTCTTCAGGTTGGATAATTTCTGTTAATCTATGTTCAAGTTCACAAACTTCTCTGTTATCTTCATTCTGCTATTGAGCCCATCCAATAATATTTTATTTCAGATATTATATGTTATACTTCTAAAATGTCCATTTAATTTTTTTCAGTTTGCATTATTCAATTGAGAATTTCTCTCTTTCCATTCACTTCAAAAGTGTTTGCTTTTATACTAAGGAGCATAACTCTACAAGTTGCTCTAAAGTTCTGTCTGACAATTCCAACATCTAAATCACCTTGGGTTTGGCATCAGTCGATTGTCTTTTCCTTTGGGAAATGGTCCCATTTTTATGCTTTTTTTTTTGTATGCCAAGTAATATTGAATTGCATCTTGGAAGTTTGAATATTATGTTGTGATCCTCTAGGTTCTGTTGAAATCTGAACATTTTTCATCTTTTGTTTGCTTCGTTATACAATCAACCACCATAGGTTCAATCTACAGTCTTACCTTGCTTTCTCTGGATGTTGGTTTTGATGGCAGTTCAATTTTCATAGCCTTTGCTCTGCTGTTTGTGTTTGCACCACTCAAGGGTTAGTCTGGTAGGTATTGGGCAGTTTATATCTTAGTTCAGTTCTCAAATACCTTACTATACTTCTTAGGTTCTTACCCACACATACATAGTTCAAGGACAAGCCTGAGACTTATGTTAGTTCATCCATGACATTTGGAGATCTTGTCTTCCAGCATTCTTCTCTTATGCATTTCCTCCAAACCTTCATCTTCTAGAGACTCCTTTAGCCAGTTTTTCTAGCCAGAAATAGAGCTTTAGCCTCCTATGCTGTCATGCAATTTTGCATGACTGGGGTTGCCTCAGAGAAGAGCAGAAGAAAAAAGAAAGAAAGAAGAAAGAAAGAAGAAGCGGGAGGGGAGGGGAGGGGAGTAGGAAAAGTTGCTTTTTGTATTTTGTTCAGAGTTTTTAGCTGTCTTCAATGGGAGAGATGTGCTCTGGTAGACCTACTCAATCTTGGCCAGTAGCAGAAGTCCTCTGGGAAATTTGAACCTAAGAAGTATAGTAAGGTATTTGAGAACTGAACTAAGATATAAACTCCCCAAGTACCTACCAGACTATCCCTTGAGTGGTGCAAACACCAACAGCAGAGCAAATATGAAAAACATGGAGCTATTCAGATTTTTTAGCTCTTCCTGTGTCCTTTGGATAATTTGTATCTTGCATGTGTCATTTAATCTTAGCTATCAAATTTGTTGGTATAGAGTTGTTCACAATATTTCTTTATTATTTTGTAATGTCTTACTGTATGTCCTGATAAATTCTCTTTCATTCCTTATTATCTGTTTTTTTTTTTTAATTTTTCTCCCTTTACCCTGATCAGTTTAAATCTAAGGATTAAACAACTTCGGTGATCTTTTCAAGCAACCAGTATTGAGTTTTGTTGATATTCTACTTAGTTGTTCATTATTTCATTGATTTCTGCTCTTAATTTTACTATTTCTTTCATTTCACTTATTTATTATCTTCCTTTTCTAACTTCTTAAGGTTGAAAGGTTAGATTACTGATTTTATAACTTTCTTTTTTCTTAAATATGCATCCAAATCTATAAACTCCCTGTAAGCACGGCTTTAGCTGCATCTCACAAAATCTGTTATTGTATTTTGTTTATAAGTCAATTCAAAATACTCTCTCACTTCCCCCATAATTTCTTCTTTCATCCATGTATTACTGTGTTGATTAATTTCTAAATATTTTGGAATTTTCCAGGCCTCTTTTTAAAATTTATTTCTTATTCAATTCCACAGTAGTAAGAATATATACTCTATATGATTTTAGTCTTTAATATTTACTGAAACTTGTTTTGCAGCCCAGAATAGGATCTAGCTTAATTAAAGTTTCAGATCTCAAGAAGAATTTATATTCTGTGGTTTTTGGTGAAGGTAATCCACAAATATTAATTAGATCAATCAATCTAATTGATATCAAAACTATCAATTATTGATAGTTTTAATGAAAGTCTTCAATGTCAACTTATTTTCTACTTGTTCTATCAATTACTATAAGAGAGTGTCAGAAATATCTGGTTATTATTGTAAATCTGTCTTTTACTTCCTTCATTCCGTATGTTACTTGCTTTCTGTATTTTGAAGTCTGGTTATTATGTGCATATATACTTAGAATTATCATGTATTTGTTATAAATTAACCATGTTATAATTTTTGAAATGTCTCTCTTTGTCTCTGGAAATACTCCTTATTCTGAAGTCTATCTTGTCACATGCTAATAGCCATGCCAACTGTTTTATAATTAGTATTTGCCTGGCATGTCTTTTTACATCTCTTTACTTTTAACCTATATATATTTACATTGAAAGTGGGTTACTCAAAGACAGCACACATTTGAGTCTTTCTTCTTAATTCAGTCTTAAGAATCCTCCCTCTCCCTTTTAAATGAAATGGTTAGTCCATTTACATTTAGTATAATCATTGGTGTAGTTAGATTTAAGTGTATCATTATTTCTATTCATTTATTTGTCCTAGCTGCTGTTTTCCTGTCTTTTTTGGATTTGAGTTCATTTTGCCTCATCAGTTGGCTTTTCATCTATTCCATTTTGTGGGGGTTTTGTTTATTGTTTGTTTTAGCTAAGATTTACAATATGTAACTTTAACATACCACATTCTGCCAAAAGCAAGGTTTTATTATTTCACTTATAATGTAGGAGCTTTACCCACCTCTTGTACTTCAATACATTTTAATTCTCCATTTGTTATAAACCCCAAAACATTTCCTTGCTACTTTTGCTTTAAGCAGTTTATTAGTCTCTAGAGAAAACTAGGAAAAAAGAAAAAAAAAGTCTTTTACATTTACAATGTATTTAGCATTTCCAGATCACTTTACTACTTCTTATAGTTCTGAGATTCTACCTGGAATAATTTTCTTTCTGATTGAAGGTCTTTAACTTTTTTTCTAATGCTGGTTTGAGTGGTGACAAATTCTCTGTACTTTTGTTCATGTAAAAATGTCTTTTATTTTACCTTAATCTTTGAAAGGTATTTTTGCATTTTTGTGGGATACAAAATTCTTATTTTCTTTTAGTATTTTAAAGATGCTTTCTTTTGTCTTCTGGGTTGTGTTGTTTCTAATGAGAATTTAGCAGTCAATTGTATGACTGTTCTCCTGCTTGTAGAATGTCTTTTTTCTTTTATAAATTTCTCTTTATCTTTACTTTTAAGGATTTTGATTATTATATGGCTAGGTTTGCGTTCATTCTGCCTAGGATTTATTAAGTTTTTGTCTCCATTCTTTCTATATTTTCTTTCTAGGATTCCAACTACACACATGTTAGACAACTTAATATTGTCCCACAGATCACTGATGCTCTGCTTTTTTTTTTTACTTGTTTCTCTTTCTGTATGCTTCATTTTTGATAATTTATCTCCCTGTTGTCAGGCTCATTGATTTTCTCTTCTGCAGTGCCCAATCTATTGTTAAGCCTGTATGCTGAATTTTTTCATACCTGACATTGTACTTTTTAACTCTCAAATTTCCATTTGATTCTTCTTTTATGCATAATTTCCATTTCTCTATTGGGATTTTCCATCGATTTATTCATTGTTTATATATATTTTTAGAAATCTTCAACTGTATTTAAAATAGGATTTTTTAAATCCATGTCTGCCAATTTTAACATCTCTGTCATTGGGATTTATTTATATTGATTCATTTTTCTCCTCATATTTTCCCTTATTTTTGCATATTTTTCAGTTTTTTTTTTTTTGCTGTAGAGTGGACAATGTGGCTACTACATTGTTTCAAGGCTTTTGTTGCATAAAATCCTTTAGAAAGAAAAACCATATTTCATTGATTCAAAGAAACTAACTTTTCCATTTTAAGTTTTCTGAAATCAAGATGCATCCAGTAATTAATGGCATGTCAAAATTTATTTTTTCTCACTTACTTTTACATAAAATGATCATAGATTTTTAAATTGGTGGCACTTAGATTTGATGAAATATGATACTGATGTTCATTCCACCAACAATGCAGGAAAGTTATTCTGAACAAATTCATCAACATCAATAATTTTTTCCCAATATAATAGATGAAGAATATATAATTTTTATTCCCATTTGTGTTCCTTGATTACCATGGGGTCACTGTAGAGATTAAAAATCTGGGGATGAGGAAAGCAATTAGCAACCTGGTATAAGTCCTTCCTTATCTCCTCTGTCCTACGTATTTCAGGCTAAATTTTACTAATCTGAGAAATCCAAGAGTCTGAGAACAGCTGCTCTTTGCTATTCTTCACCAGGCAAAACAAAAGTAATAGTTACATACTATGAGACCAGATTCTTAAGCCAGGATGCATTAGAACATGTACACAAGTTGTTAAAATATTGACAATGTTTTCTATACAGGCTGGTAAATAGCCACTGCCTAAAGATGCCCAAGTGTACCAAGACATCTACAACTATTCCGGCCACTCCCATGGTTCTCCAAGACCATCCAGTTATCCAGCAACTACAGCTAAAGGGTTAGTGCCTAGTTCAGTAAACACAGGATCCTCCAGAAACCTGCTCCAATTCTATGACCAGTGTCTTTTTGTTTGGTTAGTGTCTGTGCCATACTAGTCACTGAATCTTTTGAATATCATCCCTGCTGAGTATCAAAGATTAATTGATTAAAATGATCCCAGCTTACCTATTCAGAAACAATTCAGAGGAAGAGGAAAGAGAACAACTCAAAAGGGGCAAGAGAAAAGATATAAAAGAGAAGTCTGTGTGGTTACCACATTGGCGTGCCTGGGACAGCCAAGAAGTATCTTGAGGCTTCAGGACATCTGAGAAAAACATGGAAATTCAATCAATCAGACATCTGCTGAATGCCTGCCAGTGTCCTATAGAGTATTCATGGGGGAGCAACAAGGGCACACATATCCTTAATAGAGGAATTTAAGATATAGTGGGAACAGGAAGGCCACGACTGTACAAAGGGGTCCCAGAGGCAACCCTTCCCCCGTTTCCTATTATTGGCAATGGTTAGCCGTTAAGAGAAGCTGGAAGCATAATGGGATGAGAAGGGCATTGATCTTCTATAAATCCTCAGAGCTACCACATGCATTGCCAGATACTCTTTGGCCTTGAAATATATCCATTGATAGAAGCCAAGAAGTGGGTATCATGTTCAAAAGTGGGACAAAAATCCTAAATCTTGTCCCTTAAAACCTTTCATTTCACTCTTCGAGATTTTATTTGCCTAAAAGATGAATTCTGTTTATCCTGTTGATCATTAGGTTCGCATTATTTATTGTCTACTTCAGGAAGGGCACCATTTGGTTCCTGAAAAGTCATACAGACACTAGGGCAAGGACAAAATGAGATTCAGAACAACTGAATATCTGATGTTTTTACAATACGAATGCATCACGAGCTTTGCGAGCATTTCTTCAAGGAAATTACATCACGTCAGAGTACGAAGAGATTCACAACTGTGTTAACAAAGGAGAATCCCAAGACCTGAAGCATTGTCCCATTTCTGGTCCTTTAAATATACCCGGACTCCCACAAGATAACATATCAGGCACATAAAAACCAGTTTGCATAGACTCAGCTGGTCCAGCCTCAACTGTTCCCATTCTAGATCTTTGCCTAGGACCCGAGCTTGATCACTTTTGACCTGCCGCTGCTTCTTAATCACTCCCTGGCTCAAACTCTTCACACAATGCCTTTGATTAATTACGGTGCTTGATTTAGGAGAAGACAGAGTCTGCCCTCTTGGATTTCCCAGCCAGACCAATACCACTCACTGTGTGCCACCCTTTCCTTCCACCATGGCTCATGCACTGAGAAGAGACTTGCTAAAGACTTAGGCAGAGAAAGCTGATGGTAAAACTGCACCAAGAATCAGGGCAAATCATTCTCCAAATACCAAGTTCTTCTCTCCTTCAAGACTGAAGCGACTTAGCACACGCATGCACGCACGCACACACACACACACAGACACAAACACAAAATCTGCAAGTTAACAACTTTTCCTACTATTTGTGAGAGAAGGAAAACAACTTTCTAGTTGAGCAATGTTTGAAACACGAGGAGTTTTCAAGGTGCAAATCACTATATTTATATTTACTTGCAGTGTAAAACCTACAAAAGACAGATAAACAGCATAATACAACTCTAAGTAAACAGCAACAAAAGTAAGCTCACATTCTATTTGCCCCATCTCCACCATTGTCACCACCACCATTCAGTTAAACAATAAAGCTTTTTTAAAACTTATACCTGCTCTTCAGGATCTTAACATTTTCCTTGAAGTGATAAGTGTAAAAATCAGAAATAAACTAATTCTCGTAAGTTATTTTCAAGAATCACTTAATTCTTTAAGTTTTCAAGCTCTCGTTAAAAGCATTAAAATTATAATTCTTTTAAAATGAATTTGGAGCATCTAAGATCAACACACCGTATTATTTTGGTCAATTTAGTCTACCAGCAAAAAAGCAAAGTAGTCAAACCACTGATTTAGAATTGTGTGGATGCCTCCAAAAAAGTAAAGCAAACTGATTATATAAGGTTGTGGAGATGCTGCCAAAAAAGTAATCACCAAAATTGCCCACTTTTCATGGTTGTACAAACACAGGCTTATTGAGAAAGTCCATCAACAAAGAAAAAAAAGCCTTTCTGTCTCCTGCTTTGTACTGGAGGGTCGGTTACTAAGAATCTCAGATGAGTAGAGAAAGAACTATTAAAAAATTGAATTCCTGTCTATACAATGCCAAAACATCTAGTAAGTCTGGTTAAAAAAATGTCAACCCAGATGTTTGGCACTGCATAGACAAAACATCCAGATGACTGGCTGAACTTGTGAATAAACTGCTGAAATGCACCAGATGTTCTGGATTCTTAGGGCTTCAAGGCCTAGCGGTCCTTGGGGACGTCAGGAGAAAGCAACTGTCCCCACTGGACCTTCACCACCTGCATGCCTTCCCTGGAAACTGCAGCGGGTGTGTAAAGCAGCAGGGTTTAAATTAAAAACATCAACAACCACTGTAGAAACACCAAGTGAAATGTACAAGAAGGACATAATGTGATATCTATCTGAAATCCACGTTTTGGGAAGTCACTGAGTCACACTGATCTTGAGGCATTGTGGTTGCCCTTACAAAGATTTTTTTCCCCCTCAAAACTTTCTCTCTCAGCCCAAGCTCTAGGCTACCCTTTTCCAAGGGTGCTGTGGATATTTTTATAGGCACCCGTCAAAGCTGAAATCTAGAGCTTTCTCTCTCCCCATCATTTTGCCCCTTCATTGCTCCTTTCTTCATAACTCCTTTATGGCTTTCCTTTCCTACCATGTGCAAAGTAAGAAAGGGAACATAGCGATCATGCTGAGGATTCTTCTGGTATAGCCCAGCAATGAGCTGCCCTGACAGAAAAGGCCCAGTGCTGGCAATGGCAGGGCCAAGCAGGAAGGAATGGCGGGCATGGGGTAGAGAGATTTAGGAGCAAGGAAGAGATGCTGCAGGATGCCGTCCCACCCAGAGGACACCCGCAGGGCTGGAGGCCAACAGGGCTCAGAGCAGCACTCAGGAGGATGTTAATTGACAGGGTGGGACAGAGCCACAGAACCCGGAGTCTTCTGCAGCCAATTTGTCTAAAATGGCGCTTGCAGGAAACTGAGGGCAACAGAAAAGAAAAAAATCTCAAAAAAACCCATGTGATTACCAAGTTCCCACTGTATTTAAAAAACAGCTTTGGTTTCCGGCAGAAAGTTCTGCTATGCATTTAATCTGTTATATAATTTTTGTTTTCAGAAAGGGGTTTGTTTTGTTTCTTTTTTAAAATGTCATTAAAAGATTTCCTTTGTGGCAGTATTTTCTGGGCCTTCCCTGGGACAATTTCTGCTATTTTGTAAAAAAGGGAAGAAAAGAAAAGAAACAAAAAGAAAAAAAATGAAAAGAAGAAAAGAGGAAGGAAGGAAGGAAGGGAGGAAGGGAGAGAGGGAGGGAGGGAGGGAGGGAAAGAAGGAAAAGAAAGGGCAAAGACAGACTTATTAAAACAATCTTTCTACTCCCACTAGAGGTGGACTTAATACATCTCTCATTAGGATACAATTAACAGGACAAGGGAAGTGATGTGGAAAAAAAAATAGAGAAAGAAATAATTCCTCATTTTCCTCAGGAAGTTGGGCCCAGTCTTTGCTGGGAGGAAGGAAATCAGAATACTAACTTGAGATCACAATACTAACTTGAAAGTTAAAAGAACATCAGCTACACTCCCAGCTCACCCTCAAGACAGATGGGATATACCTCGGTTTCACTAATACTAAAAGATGGCAGAGACAGGCAGGAAAATTTAAATACAAAAATATAGAGTATTATTTTCCTCTCTTTGGATTAAAAATAAATCCCTTCTACTTCTAACCACCCCCATCCCTGTCTTCCTTTCCCCTCCCCTTACCCCCTCTTCTCTCAGGGATTGGCTTTATTTAAAAAACTATATTTCTGCCCAGGCATTCAAAAATGCTGAGTGCCTCAAGCAAAGTAGTAGAATAAGCATGTTTCTTACTGTTTCTTGGCAACTCTGAGGCCCAAGACCTGCTTCCAATTAGAGATCATGTGGCTTCAGTTTAGTATTATCATGAAAATGAAATTACCACTTTAGAAAAGTCAAGTTATTTTGGAAGTGAAAACTGCAGGTCAGAGCCCACCGAAATTCCAAAAAATTTGCTCTAGAAACGTCTTGTTGAAGGGTCGAAAAGGCCTGGCTGATAAACATCTTGGGGTTGTGACTTGCACCGCTCCTCCAGCGGGCCTCCCCCAAGCCCTGTTGTGAAGGTCAAGCTCATTGTCCTTCAAGAAAAGGCATCCTTCTGATGCCAGGTCCAAGCTCACCCTGTTTGCAGACAGACAGCGCCAGCTTCTCAGCATCTCTTGCCATGCTTGAGCTGCTGATCTTGACCACTCCCGTGGCTGGCACATGCCTACCTTAACTAGCTTTTTCTCTCCACTAGGGTTTATATCTTACCTCCCCAATAAGATTATAAATTCCTGAGAGCAAGGGCCGTGTCTTTCCTTTTTTGTAGTTGCATAAATTCTTAGAATAGGAAGGAACCTCGTCCAATCACTTAATTTAAAGGATAAGGCCTATTAACTAGTTTCTGGCAGAAACATCGTGAGGACTAAGGCCTCTGGCCACACAGGATACTACTCCCTGAACCAACAGATTGCCTTACCATCAGGGTGAGCTTGAGATGCTTTATTGACTAGACATAAAAAAACCTTGTACATCAGCACAGTGGTTAAGACTTTAGAGATTCAGAAGCACAAGGTTCAATCCCTGGGGCCTCCACTAGCTACCTCTGTGACTTGAGACAAATTGCTTTACTTATTTGAGCCCTCATTTATTCATCTGTAAATCTGGGAAAATATAAATATCTACCTTGTTGGTTTACTGAAGATTGAATTAGAGAATATATGGAAAGTACATAGTCCATGTGCATATAGTCGGTAAGCACCAAATGAATGGTTATTGTTTTGTTATCATTATTATTACCATGATCATTATTAGGAATGTGTTTGATAGAACCCAAACACGGGGGTGGTGTGTGTGTGTGTGTTTGTGTGTGTGTTTTATAGAAAGCTCCACAGCAAGTCATATGAAAACATGGGTTTGTTTAGAGGAAATGGCCTGTGTCAGCTTTCTGGAACCATCTCTGTGTCAGCTTTCTGGAACAATCTCTGTTACTATGAAATTCCAGGAACTGGAATAAAATAGCAAGGGAGTGGGAGAGAGAGCCAATGGGTTCTTCACAATGCGGCTTGAACCAACCAGCTGGCAGGTCAACAATTTGTTAAGCACACGTTGTGTATCAGGCACAGTCTGATGCTGTAGGAAATTCAGGAAATGTTAAATACAGGCTCTTCAAATGTGCACATTCTAGTTACAGATACAGAGCGAATGGAAAGAGGACTAAAATTCCAGCTATGTGTAATGTGTCTTCTGGAATCTATTGACAAGTGCTGGGGAGGTTCAGAAGAAATAGAGACGGCTTCCTGGTGGTATGGGCAAGGAAGATGTCATACAGAGGGTGGAACTTAAGATGGGTCTTGAAGGACTGGGAAGACTCAAGCAGATAAAGATGAGAAAGCAGTGTTCCTCGTGCTAAGGGAAAAGTCTATGCAAAGGCCCAGATGTGGAAATTTCAAGGTGCATTTTAAAGCAGTGAGACCAGACTGTCTAAAGCGAACAGTACGTCTGTAGGCTTAGGGAACGTAAGAGTAGAAGAGCTTCTTGGAAATATACTGTGAAGTGCTTTGAGTGCTTTGCTTATTACAGGGTCTCAGTATGGTTGTGCAGAGAGTGGTGCACCTTAGCATTTTGCAGTGTACAACATAAACAACTGTACTTAGCAGTTTGGCTAACTCTTTGGAATTCATCCTGCAGGTAGCCATGAGGCACTGAAGGTTTTTGAGTAAGATGTCAGGATTTGATTTTTATATGGGATGTTGAGGACCATGCACTCAACTTGGAAGAGTTTTGGAAATGAACAGCAGGGCAAAAATAATTCACCACCAATTTGGGGGTGGAAAAAGAGAGAAACCATGGTACTTTAAAGCCCTGGCTTTCAGTATTCACAATCTGAGGACCTTTGGAGTCTAAGGAATCCTGATTCAAATTAACAGGATTTCTGAGCTGACTGGAGACCAAAAAAAAAAAAAAAAAAAAAAAAAAAAAAAACCTTTAGAGTAAAACATATCATAGTTGACTAACCTTTATTTTGGGCTGTTCTAAAATTCTCCTTATCTAATAGCACAATATAGCACAATTTCTATGGGGACTTAAGGGAGGAGTGGCAGGCTGTGGGGCTTCCAGGAGGGCAGAAGAAACCAGGGTACTATCTAAAACTCTTCAGAGAGACAGGAAGGAGCAGGTGTTTGAGAGGACGATTTGGTCACAATTACTCTTTTTTTTTTCCCTGTCTTTGAGAACAATTGTTCTGTGGGCTACATCCGTAGAGACAAATCCATGATTGTGCCAAGAAAAACTCCCCTGGATATAACACAACATTGAGTCTAACATGAGGTGGTGGGGGCAAGGAGGAAGTGTATCACAAAAGAAAACAACGGTGTGTGGTCCTCCTCACACACGCTGGCAATTGATGGGTGACTTTTGGTTTCACAGGTTCCTGCCAGTGCCATTGAACCCTGAGCATTTACTCAACATCCAGGGTGACCTGAGGCTCCCAGCCACCCCTATCTCCAGGGTCCACACAGGCTCCCAATGAACCCCAGGAAAGACAGAAACTATAAGGGAACTAGAATGTTTCTGCAAACCAGAAAGGTGTGCGACAGATGCTGGGGTGGGAGTGCCAGGGATTGGGAACAGATCCCTGCAAGTTTCTGCCACCAACACCAACTTGTGAATTCAAGTTTGAGGCCTCATTTGCAAATGTCTGTGTAAAAGACTCCATTTCCCATGACCCCAATGGAATCTTACTTGGCTGGCTGGACAAAGCATCCTGAGGAGAAAAGCAGCTTCTCCGGGACTTCACAGGAAACTTACAGAACCCCTACATAAGCCCCACTGCTCAAAGGCATTACGACTGTGTAGAGGGCAGGGATCCCACAGCCACACTAAGGAAGCCTCTTCAGACCCGGAGAAAGCAGAGATTGGGAGGGAGAGCACAAGGTGGTACATGGCTCTTCCACACCCCGGAGGGCAACAGGACCAGGGTCCCCACCTCATCACTCCCCCATCTACCACACTCAGACACACCCGGGAAGTGCGAGCTGTTCTCTCAGAGAGACAGGCCCAGGCAAAGTCCCACTGACCCCGCAGCTTTCCCATCCCAGAGCCTGCCTGGCCCAGGACAGACCCCTAACCACCCAGACGCAAGGTGTGCCTCTGGAAAGAAGCAATGACCCGGGATTGCTGCAAGCAGAGCAGCATGATCCAGAGCGAGGTTCTGGATGGCTGGCATTCTGCTCCACTGCCACCACCTGGGACAGCAGTGGGGATTAGCTGCATTAACTGTGTTCTTTCATTTCTTTTAAGTGCTGCTTGGCTCATTTCAACCAGAGGCTCCAGAAGGATTGCAGAGCACTGCAGAGGCACTCCGGGTGCTGGGACAGCTGAACCACGAGAGGAGTTCTCTGAGGCTCTTGCCGCTGGTCAGCACTGCTCAAGTGACACACAACGTGTTCCCAACTTCCTCTTTTCTTGCCTTTTTCTCATACACACAGGTGTGTGTGTGTGTGTATGCATGTCTGCATATGTAGACATAAATGTAGATATATAGTAAATAAAACATTGCAACACAACACAGTATAACATAATAAGAGGAAATACCATACAATATAATATCCTTATATCCCACCATTGAGATCAAGACCCGTGAGGCTAACTTGTGGACAACAGTCCATTTTACTAACTCCCACTCACTGAAAGTCAGTTCAGAGCAGGTTTGCTCTGAGATCTCTGCCCCTGCCAACATTCGCTGAGGAAATATCACTTGTAGTTCCTATCCGTGCTCCAAATGTCCTTTGTGGGTAGATTTTTTGCTCAATTCACAAAACTAGAAGCTTCCAGGTTGCATGTACAGCCAATCATCAATATGCTCCTTATACTGGGCGAACAGTTCATTCCAGATCACGTCTTCTGTTGAGCAAAAGTGGGCTCACACTGGCAGATGGCACAAGCGTCTCCTCTAAGTTCCACAGGCCTTTCTGCCTCTCTTCTTGACCCCCTATTCATCTCCTTATCTTTTCCTGCTGCTAATGTTATAAGAATGAACTGTTCTCAATGACAACATCACACACTGGGGCCTGTTGGAAGGTCGGAGGCAAGGGGAGGGAGAGCATTAGGACAACTACTTAATTGCATGAGGGGCTTAAAACTTAGATGATGGGTTGATAGGTGTAGCAAACCACCATGGCACATGTATATCTATGTAACAAACCTGCATGTTCAGTACATGTGTCCCAGAAAATAAAATAAAATAAGAATGAGCTGTTCTCCCATAGTCTCACCACCACCCATGCCTAGATGTCGATCCCTAACTCTTCTTGTATAATAAAGAGGTAAAATTCTGCCAAAAGTGCTCAGATATCTCTGGGCATTCAAGTCATCCATTCAGGCCATAGAATCTGAATTTGTGGATCACCCAAGCCATCACCACCTCCCCTAAGTCACCACCATCTCCTATTGAGACTACAACTCCTGGTGGCTCGATGCTACATCTGCCTGCGTCAGATTTCTTCAAGAGGTCTCCCGTTTATTTAGTCATTCACAAACATTTATTGAACAGGCACTAAGAGTCAGGCATTAGACGTGGTGGCTCACACCTGTAATCTCAGCATTTTGGGAGGCAGAAGCTGGTGGATCACTTAAGATCAGGAGTTCGAGACCAGCCTGGCCAAAATGGTGAAAACCCATCTCTACTAAAAACACAAAAATTAACCAGGCATCGTGGCAGGTGCCTGTAATCCCAGCTACTTGGGAGGCTGAAGCAGGAGAATCGCTTGAACCCTGGAGGCAGAGGTTGCAGTGAGCCAAGACCATGCTATTGAACTCCTGCCCAGGCAACAAGAGCAAAATTCCATCTCAAAAGAAAAAGAGCCAGGGGCTATTTGTCCTAGGCCCTGGGAATCAGGCCAGTAAGCAAAACTGCCAAAGGCCCTGCCTTCCTGAATCTTACATTCTGATGAGGAGAGAAAGATAATAAACAAATGCTGTATAATAGTTAGGAGCTCATGAGTGCTAAAGATAAAAATAGAATCAGTAAAGAGGATGGAGAAGGACCCAGTGGGTAGCACTTCAGATGTTGAAGGGCTAGTCAGAGCAGGGCTCTCCGAAGGGGAGACACTGGATGGGGTTGAGTGCAATGTGAGAGCATGGCATGAGGGTATTGCTCACCTATGAAAACACAACCCTCAATTCTCCTTGGTAATGGAAGGCAGTAACACAAATTAAATTCCCTTTATTATTGCAGCATTGAACATCTATCACATGCTTTTACACCCATCACCACATTCACTTCTTACAAAACTCCATGGGGTATAATTCACATTTTAAAGATGCTGCAATGGAGGCCTCAAGAGGGGAAGGAACTTCCCAAGGCCATTCAGAGAAACCCCGGTGGCAGAGCTGGATTAGAATCCAGATATTCTCACTACCGGCCAAACACTTCCTAGGAGAATAAACCATGCTAAACAGCCTTAACCTCAGGTATATTTTGCTTAAGACTTCCATCAGAGGTATGTGCCTCTGAACTGACAAATGTCTGCTCAGGTATGTACACTGTCTGTGCAGCCTTCATTTCCTTCCAGCATGACCTAAAACTGCTGCATGGTTACAAATGGGCTAATGAGTTACTGAACTACCATAAGTATCTCACTCTTAGGTAAATAGGAGCTGGCAATATTCAATAAAAAACCCAACGGAAAGGAGATAAAGAGCAGCATGTGCACACTATGTGTACTACATTTGCTAAAACTACTACATACATATATGTGTGTACTTGACCACCTATGCATGTGTATGAATGGATTCCTTCTGGACCTTTAACACAGGTCCCAACTTATCTCATGTATAATAGAGGATAAGGTGGAAAACCTCCAGTCCTACGTAACTTTGGACACTCTTTTTCCATCTTTGACCTCTGTTTCCTCTTTTGTAAAAAGAACAATTAAATTAGGTGGTCACTAAGTTTCTCCCCCTTTCTGGCATCCTACAATTCTATGCAAACATATAGATTTGAGTAAGAACCCTAAGCAAGCCCTTTGGTAATGTGCCACATTGTACCTGTCTAGAGAGACTTTCCTGGCTACCTTCCATGATTCATTTTCCCAACAGAGATGCTCTTCCCAAGCTAAACACTTCCTAAGCTTTTCTGAGGTGAAGGATGAAGTATGTTGATTTCTTCTAAATCAGTGTTCATTGCTGATTGGAAAACTGAGGCAAGGTAAATCCTTTGGGGATGAAAATGAGAATAAAAGGGAGCATCAGGAAAGGGGCAGAAAATAAGAAAAGGAGAAGAAAGAAAGATAAGATGAAGAAAGGAAGACAGCAGTGGTAGTGGTGGGTGATAGAGGGGTAGGAGCAGGGACAGGATATGTCCTAGAAAAGTGTTTCCCAAGCTTTGTGCTTTGTTTCTTGTATAAGGTACATAGGCTTCATTAATAAGAAAGTGTGTGTGTGTGTGTGTGTGTGTGTGTGTGTGTGTGTGTGTTTTCTGAAGTGTGTATTAATCATACTAGCAATGAGCAGATGAAATCAATTATTCCCCCAACTTCCTCTGAAATCTACTGGAGAGACCACATACACGGTGTTTCCTCAAACTGGCACCAGCATATTCATCTTTCAGGATACTTTCCTATTACGATCACTTCTCACTCTGGGATGCACCCCCAAATTCTCTTTTCTTGCCCAACCCCATTACTGGTTTCTCCTGCTCTCTTGGAGGAACAAGTTTTGTGTTATCCCCTCAGCCAGCTTCAGCCAAGGAAAGCTTTCATGTCTCAGCTTTCACACTCTTTCTGTAAGCATTCTCTGTGAAGGAAAAAGTACTGTTTTTCCTCTGCTTTCACACTACAACATCAACACAGAAGGCTTCTGTGACCAAATGTGTCCAAGTTTTGTCCCCACAGATTAAGCAAGCAATCAATTCTGCAGCAGACACCAGCTGGGTGTCCTCTAATTCAATTCAATCCTGACACCATCTACCTGGAAGTAGCATCAGATCCCACAAGTTGAGGGTTCAGCTGCACAAGACTGCCTCCCCCTACTTCAGACACCAATCTCAGTTAATAAGTTGTCACCTATACTTCTGTCTGATCAGCTATAAATTGGGGATCCCATGACCCCCTTTTGAGATTTGATTAATTTGCTACAGCAGCTCACAGAACTCAGAGAAACACTTCATTACACTTACCAGTGTATCATAAGAGATATTACAAAGGATACAATTAAGAGGTGCCTAGGGCAAGGTATGGGGGAAGGGAATATGGAGCTTCCATATCCTCCTTGGGCACACTGCCCTCCAGGAACCCCCATGTGTTCAGCTCTCCAGAAGCACCTGGAACTCAGTCCTTTTGGGTTTCTATGGAAGCTTCATTACAGAGGCATGATTGATTACATCATTGGCCATTGATGATCAATTCAACTTTCATCCCTTTTCTCCTTCCCAGAGGCTGCTGGGTAGGACTATCTAATTAGAAAGTCCCAACTCTCTAATCTTGCCTTGGTCTTTCCGGTGACTAGCTCCCATCCTGAAGCTACCTGCAGACCCCCAGCCACCAGTTATCTCATTAGCATACAGAAGGACATATCACTTGAGAGAGTCCATGGACTTTAGAAGTTATATCCCAAAACATGGGAGGAAGACCAAATACACATTTTACAATATCACAATATCACATTTGTTACTCCACTTTCTTCCTTCTGGTTCCCTTTCACATTGCGCTTTTTTTATTCATTTTTCTAGGTGCACCTTTACCTGTACCTAGACCATCCCAAATCTATAGAGATAATCTTCAAATTGGTTGTGTGTACCTCTATGGGGACTCAAAGACTTTCCAGAGGGATAGACAAATGTGAATAAGTTGGAAATCACTTTCCAGATCCTTGACTCCACAGATGCTCTTGAACTTGGACCGTCAATCAGCCTGTCGTTCTGCCTCTGCACTTCCCTTTCACAGACACCGTTTTCCCTACTTGACAAAATATTACATATTTTTTTCCACCCAGATCTTGCTTTGGAACATGACTTTGGTGAGTATAAATCTCTAGGACATCAAACAAGGGGACAATTCAATAATGCATGGCTCCTGGAAGAAACCCCTTGACAACAAAGCAATGCAGTCTTTAGTAAGAATTATCAAAGGGCTGGAGCCTTATTTCTTCCAAAAAAACAATTAATGATATAGCTCTGTGCCTTTAATCATGTGTCTGTCTACCTGTCTGTGCGTTAGGAACGAATGTTTGCCATAGAAATGCACCCATTTGAGTTGAAAATTTAAGTCCGATTTTTTTTCTGGCAAAAAAAGTAAGGTTGATCTGTTTGACTGTGTGAACTGCCTTTGCCAAAGTGATTTTATGTGGCTGGACATTTTGAAAAACTGAATGAGTTCTAAGGTTAAGACAAAAATATTTAAAGCGCATACACAATGTGTCAGAAATTACATTTGCAACTAGTAAACTTGTAATGAAAATTGTTTAGATGCTGTGATAGATTGTATTTTTGTTTCTATTTGCTGCCATCTCCTCATACTAAGACTATACTTGGGTCAGGTTTTGTCATGTGACCTTCTTTTGCCCATAGAATGTGAGCCATAGCTGCACAGAAGCTTTAAGAACAATTGCATGATTCTGGCAGAGCTATTTTATCTCTTAAAAATGCATGTCTCCAACAGCAGGTACTTATTGAATTTGGATCCTGGAAAAAAGAATCCATATGGAGCAGAATCACAACTAAAGTATCAGGTAAGCAAGAAATAAGACTTTGTTGTTATAAGTCTAAAATTAAGGGCATGTTTGTTACAACAGCATAACCTAATTAAAGCTGACTAATATATCCAAGAGGCTAAATACTTCTTAAAGTTTTATTTAGAGAGTATGAGGACAAAAATGTTACAGACCAACATTTTAGATCAATGACCATTTCCCATTAAATAGGCCACCTTTTATCCATTCTCCAGGCTTATTAATCAAATGTTAGATGTGAGCACTGGAGAGAAGAACATATACTCCTCAGTCTCAAGGACATTACAGTCTAATACGGCAGAGATATACCTCACTGCCTGATGAGCATAACCATGGATATGGGTCCAGAGAACAGAGATATCACAGAGAAGGGAATGATTACATTTATGTAAGGTAGAAAACCTTGAGGAATAATTACTGAAGGGGATGTAGTAGGGAAGGACATTTCAGTCACACACAAATGCATATATAAATTCCTAGAGATGTAAAAAGACATGATATGTTTACAGAACCACAAACATCTGATATTGCTGGCATCCAGTTCTCAAAAGCTGTGGTGAAAGATATAGCCTGTGGCAGACAGATCCTAGATCCCTGCCTCCTGGCATTCATGACCTATATATCCCTCTCCCTTGGGATTGGGAAGGACCTATCACTTACTTCTAATCAATGCAATATGGCAAAAGTGACGATATATTCCTCCCATGATTCACCTACATAAGACTCCTAGAACACTAACTCTGGAATCTCTTTCCCTTGCTGGCTGTGAGAAAGAAAGCTGCCATGAAGTAAGTGGAAGCTCACCATGCAAGAAACTGCAGGAGGCCATTAGTAGCCAAGGATGGCCTCAGTCCTGCCACACAAAAAATAAGTTCTGCCAAAAATCCAAATGAATGTAGAGGTGAATTCTTCCCCAGATGAGCTTCTGATGAGACCACAGCCCTGCTCAATAGCTTGATTGCAGCTTGGTGAGACCCTGAGGCGTACAGCAAGCTTAGTTTTTCCCCAGGCTCCTGACACAGGGAAACTGAGGTAATAACTGTGAGTTGTTTTAAGTCATTACATTCATGGTACTTTCTTACACAGCAATAGAAAACTAAAAGACATCTAGAGCTGTGGGAAGGGGCTGTGCTAAACTGCTCAGCTGGGAACCTTGGAAAGAACTCTAAAGGAAATGATTGAAGTAAGATTGGGAGAACTTTGACCTTTACTATTCTTTTTTTTTTTTTTTTTTTTTTTGAGACAGAGTCTTACTCTGTCACCAGGCACCAGGCTGGAGTGCAGTGGCACAATCTTGGCTCACTGCAACCTCTGCCTCCCGGGTTCAAGCAATTCTCCTGCCTCAGCCTCCCTAGTAGCTGGGACTACAGGCGCATGCCACCACCCCCAGCTAATTTTTGTATTTTTAGTAGAGACGGGGTTTCACCATGTTGGGCAGGATGGTCTCGATCTCTTGACCTCGTGATCTGCCCACCTCGGCCTCCCAAAGTACTGGGATTATAGGCTTGAGCCACCGTGCCCAGCCAACCTTTACCATTCTTAATCATAGGGGATCATATGAATCTTTACCTTTCATACCTAATATGCTGACTACACTTAGTACTTTGATGAATGGATGAATGGCCACCCAAGAAGTCTTCCTGGAAAAGTCAGATGTGAGCAGGTTCTGAAGGAGGGCAACAGTTGGATAAGTACTGAGGAGCAGAGAACTTTCCTGTGGGGAGCAGGGGAGTGCCAGAGGTGTGGCAATGGAAACATAAAGAAGACCTGTCTGTTAAAGAGAAGAGTGGGAGAATATAAATAAATAGTAAAAACATGGATGGGAAAATGGATTGGGGCCAATTTTTTACTTCAAAATCTTTAAGATCAATGTCTTGTTGAGCCCTTATGTTCTTAGCCCATCCGTGACGTCTCACTATCATCTTTTATCATCTTTTAATAGCTTCCTATTATCTTTGGTATTAAATCAATACTTCTCCCCAACACCTACAAGCACCACCTGATGTAGCATATCTCTCTTGCCTCAATGCATAGCCCCAAGACCCCTAGGACTCTGGGCTTATTTCCTCAGATCACCCAAATTCTCCTGTCCTCCTGTCCTTGGGTCCTTCACACAAGCCAGGATAGGTTGATCACTTAATTCATATGATCTCATATGATTAAGTGAAGGCACATTCCAAGCAGGACTTCCCTGAATTCTCTGCATCCCAGTTTGGGGTCCTTCTTTGTCGCATGCTCTCATGGCACTTGCCTGCTTCATGGCCTGTACCATTCTTGTAAATACAACCCTGGGTATGAACTGGTGAGTATCTGCGGATCTCACTAGGGCATATGAGACCTAGGCTGTGTTGCTTACTACCACATTCCCCAGAGCCAGAATAGTGCCTGCCACAGAGCTGGCACTCAATAAATATTGCCCCAATGAGTGTATGGATCTATGGACCCACTCTCTGCTGGAGTTTAACCCGGCATAGGTGACAAGAGTTGAAGCTCGAACTGGTGCTTCTACCATTCACCCTGTGCTGGGCTTTGTACCCAGAGCATGAGAGAAAGCTATGTCACAGCAGCTTTCTACTCGCCCACCTGGGACAGAGGGGTCACTAGACACAAGGACACACCGTGAACTGACAGTACACAAAATGCTTTTACAGTCATCCCTCAACGCAAGGTGAGGAAAGTCACAGGACAACTAAATCATACCCGCTTCTAGCAATTCCATTTCTTCTTATTCTCAGAAAAGCAGCGTAAAAAAAAAAAAAAAAGAATAATGCACACCATAGCTGCATAATGTTTTTATTGGCAAGATGTCACAACAAACTTATGCATTTGGTTTTTTCAAATCACCAGTGATAGGTAAGAAACCAGGAGGTTTTGATATGCCTAGGGTCACATGGCAAATTAACAGTAGAACTAAGGTTCAAGCTAAAAACCACAGGAGAGTCAACATATTTATTGAATAGGCTTTGTTCAAATATGAGCTCTTGGGTTACATCTGGTGACTTCATTCCAATTGTATGTAGACTGAGAGAAACACCAGTCTGGCAGAGAACTTATTAATTAGAACATAAGAGGACTTAGGGCTTTCTAGGGTTGATGCCAATTTCGGTATGAGGACAGGCAGTGGGTTAAGAGGAAATGAATGCCTGAGAGGGGTGGCCTTTTTGAGACAGAGAACAGGGGAAGGGAGGGAGTTGGCAGAGCTCGGCCTGAGGTGCAGGGACTCCCAAAAAGGTCCCAGTGCAGGGAGAAGTGGGTCAATGTTTGGTGCTTTTAGGAACTCGGAAGAAAAGTGGTTTAAAAATGGGGCCACTAGACTGGATTTCATGCTGACTTTAGGACTTCCTTTCTGGATGTCCTCAGAAAAGTGACTAAATCAGTTAACTAGTACCTACCTCATGCGGTTATTACAAAAATTAAATGGAGTAAGTCAAATAAAGCAGACATAGAAAACTACTGACGCTCCTTGACTAACAGTGGAGTTACCTCCCAATAAACATTGTAAGCTGAAAACGCATCTAATATACCTAACCTACCAAATGTCACAGCTAAGCCAACCCTACCTTAAACATGTTCAGCACACTTACATTTGCTTACAGTTGGGTAAAATCATTTAATGTAGGCCTGTTTTATCTTTGAGTGTTCGATAACTCATGTAAGATTGTACCATGGCGTATTGGTTGTTTATCCTTATAGTCATGTGGCGACTGGAAGCTGCAACCTGCTGCTGCTAGCAAGCATCACAAAAGAGTCTCATATGGCATATTGCCAGGCCAGAAAAAGCAAATTTTTAATTCAAAGTGTGGTTCCTACTAAGTGCGTATTGCGTATTGCTTTTGCGTCACTGTAAAGTAGACAAAAATCATAAGTTGAACCATCGTAAAACGGGGATCCATCTGTACAGCCTGTGGATCAAACTGAGTCCACTCCTTGCTTTTTGCAAATAAAGTTTTACTGGGACACAGCTGCACCCATTTGTTTATGTATTTATCTGTGGCTGTTTGCACACTCAGTGGCAAAGCTGAGTAGCTGCAACAGAGAGCTCATGGCCTGCCAAGCTGAAAATAGTTACTATCCGGCCCTTTCCAGAAAAGTTTGTGACCCTTACTCTAAAGCAATTAATACATATTTAGTAAAATGCATTAGCATCTAGCCTGGAAGAAAGTAAGTACTCAATAAACATTAGTTCTTATTATCTAATCTCGTCCTGTCAGATGTAGGATCAGATTAGGTAAGTGATTTGCCCAGGAATGCTAAGCTAGATAACAGAAAAGAAACAGGGCTCAAGAAAGAAGATTAAGTGCCCAGCCTGGGCTATCAGAAGACCTAATCCAAGCAGACTGTGTGCAAAGGACACAGGAAGTTCAGTTCCAGGAAATCTGCATGTCAAATCCAGTGTCTTATGAGTTGAGATGGATATAGAAGCAAAATTTATTGTAATCAAGAATAAAAATGCTATGGACAGAAACTTTCCTAAGATGTGTAATAAGAAAATCCAAGAAGAGAGGCCTGGAGAGAAAAGTTTACAGAGAAGATGACTGTGGCAAGTTACCCTAGAGTGATAAAAACCAGCTAGCAAATGTTCATCTAAATTAAATTTGGGAACTGTTCAGTCATTGCAGTTCATGCTTTACATACCAGGAAACTAGATTTAAAACTTTCCATTTAATTTGTGTTTTGTAACCCTGAAAATACAATCTAGGATATAAGTAATGAAAATCAGCATAGACAGGTCAATGATACCTTTTGTACAATCAAATTATTATTTAGGTGTGTCTGAGGTGGAGGCGGTTATCATATGTAAGAAGTTATATCAGAAGTTCTTGAGCAAGCATGCAATTTTAACATGAAACAGCCAAACTGGAGACAAAAATAATATCGCTACTAGTTGTTTTTGTTTTGTTTTGTTCTTCCTCACCCAGTGGCGTCTAACATAGGGATGGCAAATACTATTCATGTAAATACTTGTCATATGTACTTCCGCTTCTCTACCCACAGCAGACATTACTAACTGTTATTGGCACATTTTCTCCTTGATCCCAGACTGCTTCAGAAGTCTCCGGAGTGTAATGCTCTATGAATCTACTATGTAGCATTCAAGATGAAATAAAATTGCCATTCCCAGATCCATGATACATGGTAGATGCTTATTAAAATTTTACTGAATGGTGAAGAATAGATAAATGAAATGAATGAATAGATGAACAGGTAGGTGATTCAACTGTAGACCTCTCTAAATGCAGCAGACTCTTGTTTGTTCATACCATTGATCACGAGAGAAACCAAGTAAGGTGAAGTTGGAGCAGGGTTGAGTATTTACAGGAGAAGAACAGTTCCAGCTCATGCTTGGAGCCTTAAAGTCATGGTGACAGCTATATCTCCAAAGACCTGAATATGGGAGAAAATGTCTCTGGAGCCCACTTGTTGCAATTGTCCAGAAGCAAGAGTTACTATAGTGAGGACTCATTCATTTGTTTATTCATTAAATCTTCATTTCATCAGTCAGGGTCCCAGCAGGATGTGGATAATGGAGGAAACAGATTACCTCAAATGGAGTCATTTTATGAGTTTCATGAAGACTCTATTACCAAGAATAGTACAGTGCCCTGGGGCTAGAAATGGAGGGAGCCATTACTCTCCCTGAGCCCAATAGGAGCTGCTGTTTTAGTAGAGGGACTCAGCCAACCTGTATGCAGGTTTACTCCTGGTTCTTCCATGGGCTGCGCGAAAGGGAAGTTGGGGCAAGGGAGCCCACTGATATATAGTTCATAAAAGTCAGCTTCCTGGCCCAGTGTACAGAGCAGGAGGGGAGTGGACCCGGAAGGATAAACAAAATAGATCAACACAAAGCTGGGCAATAGCATTGAGCAATACTTTGTCCTAGACACTGAGTGCTCAACAGTGAACAAAACAAACAAGGTCCTTATTCATAGGAAGCTTAGAGTGTAATGCAGGAAAGAGAAATGCTGAACTAATTAATATGTTAAGATGATTTCAGGATATTTTAGAAAGCCCAAAGCTAGTGGTATGTAACAATATTGTTTCTATTACATTTTCCTAAATTAAAAAATGAGCCATCACCAACAGATAATGCAGATGTCAGGAGACAGCACTTGGCCTAATTGGCTGTTTATTCTTAAAGAAGAAACCAGGCACTATTTTCCTATCTTGTCTTTTGATCACATGCTTGCTTCCAAAGTCATTCTCTCTTTGATAGTTTGAGAAAACAAATTTTTGGTTTTGGAATGGGCGCCTTGTTTAATCCCGGTTTCTGCAATTTTGGTAAATCAGGGAGAAAGATATGTCCAGTGGGCAACACAAGAATGTTTTATTTGCGTAAGGAAAAGAAAATAGATATTTTTTTTCTGAGTTGCAGGAACGGAGTCTTGACCATATTTTGGTTTTTAACATCCATTCATCTCAAGAAACTTTTTGATTTCCAATCTGTTCTTGATTCTATTCAAAGAGAACTGTGACATTTCTCTCCACTAATAATAGTCTAAAGCTTATTACCCTAAAGGCTCTTTCTTAAAGGCTGTGAAAGGAAGCTGCTTTGGCCAGAAGTTTTGAAGGTTTTCTTTGGGGGAGGACCTGAAGGTTGGCAAGTGGGTGGGGGTGCAATAGAGGGAGAGTGTTTATTACCAGGACACCAAGTTCTGATCCCCAAATTGACAAGCCATGCCTTAAGTTAGGAAAATGGAGAAGGCCTGGCTGGACTTCAGAAAGACATGCAAACAAATTTACCATACGATGGATTCACGATATTAAATTAAGTATTCAGCAATCACAAATCTTATAACACATTCCAGAACAATCGAGTGTGTGAGAGAGAAAGAGACCTCAAACCAGCTGAGCCAGTATTTAAAGCCTTTTTAATTTAACAGAACCCATTTTTTATGGTATCCAGGATATGTTTCTGGCTTTTCAAGCTGTCACATGATCTCTTGTCCAGATGTGAGGGTGTATATCTGGGACTGGACCAGCCAAAAACCGCAGCACTTTCCTTCAGCTTGTAGCTTGTTACTGTAACTCAACCGTACTCCTCTCAGCTACAGAAGCCCCACATTAATATGTGGTACAACAACAATAACACAGGAGGGGATAAAGTTAACCAAAACATTCACATGAATCTGGAAAAGAGGAGAGGCGTGGGGCAGGGCGGGGGTGGAGAGGGAAGGAGAGCCAACTCAGATAGGTTTATTTGTCAGCTCCACACAACACTGAAAATGAAACCTCCAAGTGTGTGGTGGTCTAAAAACTTCCCTTTTTCTCACCTACTGTGAACAGCTTTTACCCGAGGACAAGACTTCCTGGAGCTTTCTTCAGGAAATTAGCAAATGCCTCTGTTTGGAACGTCAGGTTGCAGGAACCCACAGCAAGGCCAGAAAGTGCCTCAAGAACCACAGAGTGTAGAGCTTCTCCTTCAAAGAAATTTCTGGAAGCCCAAGCCTTTACCACAGAGCACGCGGGAACAGGAGAGAGAGGGCAACCGCCGGCCTGCCCGACTTTGCACTTTTGCCAGTGACCTCTGAGGGACTAGCCCATCAAGCGGCTCAGAAGGCTTCTGGCAATCAATTACATTGGTGAAGCCGAGGTTTCTTTGTGTACCGGGGACAGTAATAGAACGTGCCTGGAGGGGATGTTTTCGGGATTAGAGGAAAGCGCTTAGCATCTTGCCTGCTTCAGTGAGTGTTTTCATTCATTCTTGAATCCACAAATGTTGACCAAGCACCTACTATGCACGCCTGTTCTAAAGGCTTGGGCTACCTCTCTGAACAAAACAGATGAAGATCTTGACCACAAGGAACTTACATAAGGACAGGGGGAGAAATCACATAATAAACAAGAAAACAAATTCATACTTACAAAGGCAACACGTGCTATGGCAAAAAAAGAAAGAAAAAGTCCTGCTGGGGGAATAGGAGCACCTGGGAAGTCGGCACCATTTAATAAAATGGTAGGAAAGGTGGCTTTTAAATTAATTAAACCAATCAAACATTATTTCTAATCTTGTCTTAATTCACAAAGGACGTCTCTCATGCCAGTGGGCTCTCCCGCCCTACCTCTAGGCCTAATCAATGGCTTCATGAGAATGAACGTTCAAAGCCAGATAGTGCTGGGGGCCTCAGAGGCCTCTCCCATTGATGATCCTGCTCCCCCATCTGCCCAGCCCGCCTCGGAGGCTCACCAGGCCTAGAACTGTGCCTCTGACTAGTCACGGAGTTGGAACAAGTGGCCTCTCTTGAGCATGCATTGTGCAGCTGGCTCCTGCTGGCTCATCCTTAAAGCAGAGAGGGTGAGGCAAGTCAAGCTCCATGTCCCCTTCCATGCGATTCTGATTCTCCTCTAAAGGAGCACAAAAGGTGAGCGCCAACAGTGTATGAAGGGGAAGCCTTGAATTCTTCTTCGCCTTAACTCCCATCCTTGCAGTTCCACAGAACCCGGATGCCAGAAGAAAACTGTATCTCGGGCCCTCCCCCGACATACTCTGCTTTCAGGACACTTTTCCTTCTTCCTTGGAGTGTCAATCCCTCCAAATCCTCTGTGCTCTGCTCGGTTTGACTTCAGCTCCAGTGGTGAAAGGGAAGATTTATTTCCACAACTTTCTGTGGAGAGTGTTTCATAGAAGACGTATTGTTTCTAGCAAGATCTTCACCAGGGCTGAGGAAGAGGCAAGAAATCTCCCCCGGAAATAATGCCACATTTCTTGGAAATCATTGACTCTGCAAAAGAAATAAAGAAAAACCTATAATCATTTCAGCTAAGTAGTATGCAGCTATCTATATTTTATGTTTAAATACATGCAGGTATGTGGTACAATACACATATACACATGTTCAATCTTATGATCTCAGGGTTAGAAGGGCACTTATAGTAGAATTTCCTCTCTTACTATAATGCACTGTGGATTATGCCTGCATTAAGTGTAACATGGGTTACAGCCAAGGAGAAATATCTACCCAGCTGCAGTTCAGCTAGTCTACTGAAATTCTGCAGATGGCACCTGACAATGCCAGGACCTTAATTCACAGCCTAAATTATGAGAATTAAATTAATTTTAAAACAGTTTGATTTAGTTTAAGGTGAGTTTAAAGGCAAAGAGGTTAATAAAAGACTTACTAAGTTTCAGCAGTGGTTCATATCTCTGGCTACACACTAGAATCACCTGGACTGCAGTATTTTTAATTCATACCTATAGAGAGACTTATTCACAAAGTATTCACAAAGTAGTCCAGCATGCATTATGCTAGGCTCATTTTTGCAGCAGTAAAGTATTCTGCTTCTAATAGTGAAAATTTGTAGCAAGAAGGCTCAAATATAATTAATTTATTCTCAATAATATCTAAAATGAAATCACTCTCCTCTCCCTCCATAGCCATACTGTGATTTATCTATTTGTTTGTTTGTTTGTTTGTTTTTGAGTTGGGTGTTTTGTCTGTCACCCAGACTGGTGTTCAGCAGTGGTGCGATCATGGCTGACTGCAGCCTCAAGCTTCCAGGCCCGAGTTTCTGCCTTCGGAGTAGCTGAGACTACAGGCACACCACCATACCTAGCCAATTTTTCTATTTTTTATGAAGATCGAGTCTTACTATGTTGGCCAGGCTGGTCTCTTACTCCTGGCCTCAACTCGTCCTCCTACCTCAGCTTCCCAAAATGCTGGAGTTATAGGCATGAGCCACCATACTTGGCATGCCCTGATATTTTTTACTGGCCTTTGAAGAGGGCCTTTTGATTCATCTTGTTGCAAAAAGGTAGAGTACTTAAAAGAATCATAGTCTAGGAATCAAGAAACATGGTCTTCTGCTCTGACGCCAATAACTGTATGCTTCTATGTCTGGCCTCAGCTTGCTCTTTCATAAAATGGGCAGATTGTCCAAGGGGACCTTAAAAATCCCTTCTTTTAGAAAGAGAGCATTGAGGTTGTAGAAGGAGTGTGGATTTTGGAGTCAGAGAGATAAGAGTTTGATTCCCAACTCAGCCACTTCCCAAACAGGCGACCTTGGTTTGTCTCTGAGTTTCAGAACAGCCATTGGTAGGCATTTATTGGGAAAATGAATTGAGATGTGGAAATTTTGCAAAATAGATGCAATTACATATTATTTTTTATTCCATTAGATTCCCTTTCTCTCCTTAGACCCCTCCTCTTGCCCCCTGAATTAACAGACGATTCAAGTAAAGTATGAGTTTTTTAACCAAAGAAACCCATCCAAATGACAAAAGGAAATGTCTACCTTGCACCCTTTTCTGTCCAGTAGAATTATTCTTAGATTCTATCCATGTGACCCAAAAGAAACAGAATTGTCAGGGCCAGGCGCAGTGGCTCACACCTGTAATCCCAGCACTTTGGGAGGGTGAGATGGGCAGATCACGAGGTCAGGAGATCGAGATCATCCTGGCTAACATGATGAAACCTCATCTCTACTAAAAATACAAAAAATCAGCCAGGCATGGTGGCATGTGCCTGTAGCCTCAGCTATTCGGGAGGCTGAGGCAAGAGAATCTCTTGAACTCGGGAGGAGGAGGTTGCTGTGAGCCAAGATCATGCCACTGCACCCCAGCCTGGGTGACAGAGCAAGACTCCGTCGTGTCAAAAAAAAAAAAAAAAACAGAATTGTTGATGCAATCAGCAGGCTCTCTACATTCAATTCACTTCCTGGAGTTGGTGATTCCCTTTGGTGCTTCGAAGGCAGACATTTTAGGCTATGGGAGGACAAGCACTCCGTGGAAACCTCCAAATCCCATTCCGTCGTCACCCACTGGCTTTTCCAATGTCAGATAAATTTGACTTGCCTCAGCCACTTCCTTTAATCTCATCAAGGACAGGCCCTCAGAGTGGCCATCTTTGGGTAAATTTGATTGTTTCAGTCTTTTCATGGGAGGGAAGAGTCTCTTGAGAGAGAGGAGAAATGAAGGCTAACATATTCTTGTCATTCCTGAATGACCTTCTAATAGCTTGAGTGTCCTGGGAATTTGTCCAGCCCTCTGTGTGGAAGGCTTTCTACTTTGAATGAAATAATCCACTTGAATAGCCCAACAAGTCAAATCCAATGGGAGATAAGCCAAGCATCATTCTTCACCACTTTTAGCCAACTTATAACTATAGAATATAAGTTTGGTGTCTGGATCATTTTGTGAGCCTGGCCATTGGAAAAACATCTAAATCTGACTTGTTCCCTGAATGAATATGACTTGGGGTGTGGGGGTGGAAGGGAGAAGAGAAAAATGAACTGGAGCTGTGTGAAATTTGACAGTTTCAGTTCACAGGGGTTTGAGCTAACTTCTTTCAGTTTCAGTTCATGCAGGCTTCCCTCCTTTGGAGAGAAGATTTGACTTTCGGGCTGAAAGAAGCTAAACAGAGCCAAAACCACATTATTTGACGTACTTTCAGGTTGAGTTGAGGAGAAGAAAGAAGTGGAAAGGTTGCCCCAGCCTCATTCCAATTTCTCCTACAAAAACTCACACCTGGTTTACCTCCAGAGATCTCTGTCTCCTGGTCAACTTTCCTTCCAGCTAGATTCAAGTTGAATTGTAAACCCAAATCCCTACATATTTAGCTTATCCTGAAGGCCCACTCCCTGAGCTCCGGAAGAGCAGAGCCAGTCTGAGGAGGGACAGAGCCTACCTTGAAAGATCCATATGCCCCCAAATGTCCCTATTGGCTCTGTTGACCTTTCTAAAATCCCCCCTGTGGCCAGGGATAGTGACCAGCAAAGAATCTGGGGTTGAACTCCACTCCCACGTCTTACTATCTATGGAGTCGTCAGTGAGTTAATCACCAGGCTCTTGACACAAACCTTAATGATGTTCTTTAAGTTCTAAAATTTATCTTATTATAATACTAAAAATCACATTTTTCCCCCTTTGTGGTGAAGTCAACATATTTAGTAGAGACTCATTCACCCCTTTCTAGCCCAGTCCCCAGAAAAGTGCTAAGGGGTTTTGGAGGAGTTGATAATATCTAACATTAAGAAATGTTTAGGAGAATGGGAGACTGCTAGGCCCTCATGTGGGGGTGAGGATGAAGCTTGGTGAGCTCAGGAGGAAGTAGGAGGAGGTTTATCTAGTGGAGCTGGGAGGTATTGAAATCAACCCCACCTATTCCACCATTTGACCACAGACAGGAGACACCCTCCTACAGATGTGCACAGTTCCTCTGAAAAACAAAAGTCCCCTCACCAGCCGCGGGGACTACAGCAATCCCTCCCAGTCCTACCCTTTTCTGACTGAGGCCATCATTCAGCCCAAATCACATCTGTCCCTCTGAGGTCTTGGCCTGAGGAAATCAGTCACAGAGTGACCAATACCCCTACTCCATGTTACCTGGCATTTCCAAATAGCAGGATAAAGGGAAAGAAGGAGATGGAGAAAAAGATAATCTTCCACGTAGGGAGAACAACTGCTCCTAAGGTGGCTTCGGTTTCCAAAAATTAATTTGTATATGCCCTGAGAAAATTCCTGTGGCAGGTGGAACTCCTTCAGGCAGTGATCACTTACTGGACGGAAAAAGAGGGAGCAGATCGAATCCAGAATAAGAAGAGGATCTTTAATGAATACGAATGGGCCCTAATCAGGAAGACTGTGGTTTACCAGATGTTTTGAGTGATCAGCATGTCCATATTACATGGTTAGAAGAAGAGACTTAGTGAATCCTATCAGGATGGTTTTCAGGGTCTTTTTTGTTTTGTTCTGTTTTGTTTCTCTGGAAGAAAAGCAGCTAAAACTCTCAAAGGCTAACCTGAACTCAGTATTGAATCAAGCTGACCTTTGACGAAGTAGGTCACAAGAGCTGATTCCACAAGCCATAATGGTAGGCAGCTCTTTACATGTCTATCTCAGATGACTGCAGACAACCCAGAGGCTGAGCAGCCAAGGCACACATCCACACTGTGCGGGCGGAAGACTGTACCCTGCTACAAGGTCAGGCTAGACACAGCTGCAGGAAACAAGGGTTTTGGGAGAAGGAGGTAGTTCTAATAAAAAAAAAACCCAGAGGCACAAATCCAAAACTCTTCTTCGCCTGGATCAAAAAAGACTCCCTGTTATCAAAGCAAAGGTTGTAGGCCTGCCTTTCTCCAAATTCCGTAAATCCCCTGCAGCAGTAATTACTAATTATCCACTAATAGCTAGCTATTCTCTCTCTCTTCCACACTACTAAGATCCATGATATTTTGTGCGGTGCCTGGATGCCAGATTAAAGACCATATTTCTCAACCTTGTTTGCAGTTAAGTGTGACCGTGTAACTCATCCCTTACCTTTGTGATTGAAGTGATGTGTTTAACTTGCTGGAAGTGGTTTAAAAAGACAGGTTGTGCCCTTTCCTCCTGCCTTTTTCCTGCCTATTGCCTGGAATATAGATATAATGGTTAGCACTCCAGCAGCCATTTGGGACCATGAGACAACCTAGACAAGCCACACATCATAGAGGACTAAGATTAAAGATGCCTCTATCTCTGACACCATGAAGAGTCACTGGAGCCCTGGACTGACCACCTGTACACTTCTTGAACATAAGGTGTAAATAAACTTCTATCTTGTTTAAGCTGCCACTCACAGCTAAGCCCAATTGTAATTGATACATTCCCTTAACACGTTACATATTTTCTCACTTTATTTCCTCTTCCAACAATTTCAGTTATTCATTTAACACAAATTAAAATGAAGGCTAGCACTTATAGAGTGCTTCTTGTGGGCAAGCCACTAGCCTAAGTGCTTTATATGAATTAATTTGTCACAACAACATATGAAGTAGGTACCTTTTTCTGTTCAACGATATTTATTTTTATAAAAATGTCTGCAATAGCAAAATATAGGAAACAGCCCACATTGCTAGGGAACTAATTAATTGGCTGTGTATATGTGTGTATTAAAAGAATAAATTATGCACTTCTGGCCGGGCACGGTGGCTCACGCCTGTAATCCCAGCACTTTGGGAGGCTAAGGTGGGTGGATCACAAAGTCAAGAGATTGAGACCATCCTGGCCAACATGGTGAAACGCTGTCTCTACTAAAAATACAAAAAGTAGCTGGGCATGGTGGCACATGCCTGTAGTCCCAGCTACTAGGGAGGCTGAGGCAGGAGAATTGCTTGAACCCAGGAGGCGGAGGTTGCAATGAGCCGAGATCACACCACTGCACTCCAGCCTGGGGAGAAGAGAGCGAGACTCCGTTTCAAAAAAAAAAAAAAAAATGCAGTTCTATATATGTTGATACAGAAAATTATCCCAAGTGTGTGGTTAAGAAAAAAATGAAACAAAACAAGATATCAAAGTGTATTTTTACAATCAGAAAACTGAGGCATAGAGTGCTTAAAGAACTTGCTCAAGATTACTTGTAAAATGTTCTTGTAAATGGTTTGGTATCTGAATCCAGTTTATCTGATTTCAGTCGTGAAATGTAAGAGAGAGGGAGGGCTGACCTGGGTTTTCATCCACCCACTGAGGTTCACAAGGACAAAGGAATCTATCCACTGAGTAGAAAATTGGATCAGATGATTTTTGAGATCCATTCTAGTTCTCAAAATTCCATAATTCCACCAGTGGGCAACATTGTAAGATCCTTAAGTAACCAATAAAGATTCACTTATATGCCTTACAGTTCTCTTCCTGAGGGAAAAGGAGTGAACTGTTTTAGATATATTTTCAATTCCAAGAGGATTCTAGAGTCATTTGAAAACTCAGAACTTGCATTTCTCCAAGTTTCTGGTTAATCACGCCTTCTCTCCATCCACTCAGGATTCATTCAGTCAAGAGCAACTAAATTCTTTCATATTCAAGTCACTGTGCTACATGGTCAGAGATATTTAAAGATAAAACAAAACAAAATAAAATAAAAGACATGACATTGTCTACACCCTGCAAAAGCCTATGAACTGTTAAAAAAAGTCCTGTAAAAGAGGCTTGGACCTGAATTCAGAAGACCTTGGTTTACCTGGATCTTAGGAAGGTCATTTTTTTTCTCTTTGAGTATGTTTTCTCATATTTGAGTTGGGATTGACAAGACTTAGCTCAAATAGTTAGCAGGAAGATTAAGTAGCACTCATAAAACACACTGTAAATCAGAAAAACATTATAAACACATAATTCTTAGCTGCTCTTCCTAATCTATGCACCACTTTCACATACATTTTCTGTCATTAGCTCCTCATTACAATGCTGTGAGATATGTAGCATGGATAATATTATTCCCATATGACAGTTGCCTCAGAAGGAAACTAACATGCAGAAACATGAACAACCTTGGCCAAGTTCACACCCATTTCATAACAGAGTTAACTCTTAGAGAAGACGCCAAAGCTGAAATCCTGACTGTGCCATCTCCAGAGAGTGAAGCGACAGAGGGAACCTGGTGATCAAAAATATGGCCCCTGAACTATTCACCATAGTAAAGACATGGAATCAACCTAAAAGCCCATCAGTGACAGATCAGATAAAGAAAATGTGGTGTATATACACTATGGAACACTATGCAGCCATAAAAAAGAATGAGATCATGTCTTATGCAGGAACAGGGACGGAGCTGGAGGCTATTATTCTTAGGAAACTCACCCAGAGACAGAAAACCAAATACCACGTATTCTCACTTATAAATGGGAGCTAAATGATGAGAACTTATGAACACAGAGCAGGAAACAACGGACTCTAAGGTCTACTTGTGGGTGGAGGGTGGGAGGAGAGAGAGGAGCAGAAAAGATAAGTATTGGGTACTAGGCTTAATACCTGAGTGATGAAATAATCCGTACAACAAATCCCTGTGACGTGAGTTTACCTATGCAACAAACCCTCACATGTACCCTAGACCCTAAAATAAAACTTTAAAAATAAATAAACAATGAAAATAGATAAAATACATTTTTTAAAAAGAACATGGGTTCTGGGACCAGACTCCCTGGGTGTGAATCCCAGATCCGCCACTGCAACCCCTAGGACTCTTGGAAAGTGGTTTTACTTTCTCTGTGCCTTGGCTTCCTCATCTGTAAAATGGGGATGTGATAAGACCAGAGGGCGATGAAGGTTAAGTGAGTCTCTGCAACATTTTGCTCAGGTATTGGAAGCTTTATTTTCAAATCTCTCCGTTACAAATGGCACCACTCCTAAAGGACTGCGCTGTGCTGGATTAGGAGGAGCTTTGACGTCTGTTAACCCTGTTTTGCCTATCCTTCCTTCGGTTCATGGATGTCTGGTGTCCACACCTTTAGCCATGGTCCAAAACCTCAGGAGGGAGAAGGACATTACAAGAAGCACATTGCTTCCTCAGCTGGAAAGCCAGAACCGCTGGCTGTGAGCTCACCCTGTGAGGGGAATTTCCAGCTCTGAACAAGAAAAAGTACACGCCACTGAGCACCAGAAGCAAAGTAGGAAGGAGAGACCAACCCCTGACTGTCCAGGTTCGACTCTTACCATGTAAACACTCCCCGGCTGTATGCAGACACCCATCGCCACACTGGTGTATACATTTACATTAGAGCGAAGCGGATGAATTGGCTCAATTCACTAACACTCTTGTTTTGTTTGGAGCCATGAACACTGGACTGCCAAGTGAAATGGCTGTCTTAGAAAGCGCTTGTGTATTTAAAGAAACATTGCATGCATTTTAACCAGAGATTTCCTCTGTGTGTTTATTTCCAATAGTGTGAGTGCCAAAGGGTGGTAAGTTTGCTGCATCTCATCTGTGGTTGTTGGGGTAAGACGAGGGGCCCGCCTGAGGACACTAAAAGACGGGAGACAGGAGTAAATTGGAAGTCAGTGGGGTTCATCTATTTTCATTGCTCGGTGGGGGGCAGGATATTGGAAATTATTCTGAAGTCAGGGTGCTTGCTGATGGTGTATTTTATCCAAGTCATCATGGTAATGCTTCCTGTTTGAATACTGCTTTGCAGATTAGAGTTCCTTCATACACACTCTGCCAGTCACTAGGCAGCAGGAAGACTGCTGGTCTTCTTGCCTCGTTACATCCTGGGGCATGTGTAGGGTGACCTATGCTCGGATAGGGCGCACAGTCTGCAGGGACAGGAGCCACGCCTTTACAAAACTGCTGCCATATGCCGGCATGTAATCTCAGACAGGTGACTCAACCTCCCTCATATTCCTATTTAAGGGCTTGTGAGGATTGAATGAGTTAATGTTTGTAAAGAACTTAGGACAGTACCTGACCCATGATAGTCACCTGACCCAATTGAGAATGCAATAAACATTGATGAAAATAACAGTGATGAAGGTGACGATGAGGACAGCGATGGTAGCAACAACGTGAGGATAGCGAGGATGGTGAGGACACTTCGCTCTCCTCCTTCTTCATAAAATATCAGTAACAGACTCCAGCCACTTAAGGCCAGGAAGCCACTTGATGGGCACTTCATAACATTGTGTCTAATATTTACAATGCCTATCTTTTTTTTTTTTTTTTTTTTAGACGAAGTCTCACTCTGTCACCCAGGCTGGCACAATCTTGGCTCACTGTAACCTCCGCCTCCCAGGTTCAGGTAATTCTCCTGCCTCGGCCTCCTGAGTAGCTGGGATTATAGGTGTGTGCCACCACGCCCAACTAATTTTTGTATTTTTAGTAGAGACAAGGTTTCACCATGTTGGTCAGGCTGGTCTCAAACTCCCGACCTTGTGATCTACCCGCCTCAGCCATCCAAAACGCTGTGATTACAAACGTGAGCCACCGCGCCCGGTCACAACGCCTATCTTATAGTTGGAAAAACTGAGGTCAGGAAGGTTAATGAACTGGCCTGGGGTCACAGCACTAGTCAAAGGTGGAGGATTTGGATCTGTGCATCTTCAATCCATGCCTTTTCTGCCATGTCACACTGTGCACATCTCCACGTCCTCTTCCGGCCCTTGGAGCCACCTGAATACTTCCTTTTAAAAGCTCACTTCTGGATCATTTATCTTTCGTCTCTGCATTTTGTTTCACTTTTGTCTTTAATGCCATCTACCAGCTTATATTCCCAGGTTTCCTGTTGATTATATCCCTCATTTGCAAAGTGTCTTGTGAAATTCAAGAGTATGTTCTGAGGTTCCAGGCTACTTCAATACCAGCTTGGAAATCCTGGGTTACTTGGATAATGTATAGACTAGAAGTTAAAATGGCACATGATCCTGTAGAAACTGAGCCACTGGCATGTCCCAGGCATAGTCCCACATGCACAGACAATGGCTCCATTCTCACAGGCCTACATTCTGGAGCCTGATACATGCAAATCCCAGTACATAGAAGAGAAATAATTATATCACCTCTATTTCAGCAAAACTGCATTCGAAAACCATACACTTTAAAGCAATCATACTTTTGGCCCAGTCTTGAGTTCAAAATATCAGAATCCAGCCCCTTCTGAGAGAGAGAAGAGGAAAAGGAGGCCCAGGTTCAAGTCTTGACTCCTGTTCTCTGATCTGTGACCTTAAGCAAGAATGCATCCCTCTGATCCTCACATTGTTCCTCTTCAATAAAGATAATACCCCATAACAATGCCTTGATTTTACCTAATACTTTAAGCCATCAAATATGTTTCATATCAGTATCTCATTTAATCAGGCCAAACCTGGCCACCCAGGTCTTGTTAAGCATCGACTCCCTGGATCTCTCTCGAGTGCGATGAACTAGTAGCCAACGACCCACACACCCACCACTGAGGGGCACCACCCCCTTGTGCAGATCAGGGCAGAGAATTCTGAGAGGATCCCCGATACCACCCGATGTGCTGGCTGAAGACTTCTTTAAGTGTATCCACCTTAGAGTGCTAAATTCAATTCCCACCTCTCCACTCGCTAGCCGTGTGACTTTGGGAAAGCTGCTTGACTTGTCTGTACCTTGGTTTCCTTATTACTAAAAGGAAGTAATCATATTTCGGATTGTTTTGAAGATTCAATCAAATAATGTATGTGAAGAATTTAGGACACCAAGCAATTAAAAATTGGCATATTTTGAAAATAGCTAATTCTTATCAAGTAGAGTCAGGAGGAAAAAGAAAGAAGGCTCAGGAGAAATAGCAAGTGTTCAAGACGCCTTGAACATTGACCCTAGGAAAGGACATCGTAAGGTAGCCTTGCTTCAGCCACCACAAAGAGATGAGCATGTCTTAGAGTGGATACAAATTGACTAATTTTACAGGTGAATAAGCAAGTAATCACTCAGAAATACTAAGATACTGACATCACACAGGTAGCTAGTGAGCTTCTTGAAGAAGAGAGCTACGTGGATCTTATTCACTGCTGTATCTCCACCCCTTCCCTGGCAGTGGCTGTTGCTGGATATGTTTGTTGTTGCTTTGCCTGCCTCGCTGGGCAGCATGTCCCTCCCAGAGGAACGGTGAGCAGGAGGTGCTGCTATGCCCAACAAGTGGGTGTGGCAACAGAGAAAGATCAGAGTTATTAAAAACTCTACTCCCCAGGCTACTCCTGTGTCCCTGTGGCCTACTAACGATATGAAATCCCCCCGGCTCTTCTGTGGAGCTCTGAGCTTCAGCCTCACCTGCCTCCACACAGGAAGAAAGTGTCACCACCATGCAGTTGTCCAAAAGCGTTCCTCTCTTGCAAACGGCCTCCTCCCCGAACCCACCAGCAGGAATGATGCCTAATGCACACCTCCAGGCTTCAACCTCCGTCTCACCTTTTACTATCATCTCAGCTCCCATCCAGTAACTCCCCTATGGTGGCACTTGCGTAAACCTGAAATTTCCTCCTTCTCCCTTAAATCTGAGGGATTAAGACTCTGGTGGCTCCTGAATGACACCACTTCTTGTCCTACTCTTGCTCCACTCTGGGGCATTGTTCTCCCCTCCTCACATGCCTCCCCTTTACTCACCTCATCCTCCAAGGCTCACCCTTCCTGAGGCGAGGGAGTCCTAGAGGATGGACCTCTAAGGTGGATGTTGCAGGACCCAAGCAAGGCCACGCAGTTACCGGGGCCCTTAGGCTCAGCCACATTGGACAACGGTAGAAGGCAGTGACGGCTCAGGGTGCAAACAGGACAGAGCCAGAGCTCACAGGAAAGACATAAGAGATTGGAGGTTTCATGGTGAAGGGGACACATGCGCTCAGTCAATAGCCAGGAGGATTCTGACAGGTCCAACTGGATGTAGAAGGAGATGCCCTACTGAGAAAACCTTAACCAACCATTACATCTGAAAAAGAACTGGGAGACATGGGACTAGCCTGATGGTGAGACAGAGACCCAGATGAGCCTTAATGGGGAGTGAGAGCTCCCTAGGCCACCTGAAATCTTGAAAAACATGGGTTTCAAAGCCAAATAGGCATGGATTTTACTCCTCCCTCTGCTCTTTAAAGCTATGGCACCTAGAGCAGGTCACTGAATCTCCCAAGCCTCAGTTTCCTTGTCTCTGAAATGGGATTGTCATTTTCTCAACAGTATTGATAAGGAGATTAAATGGCAAAATGTGCATAAATCCCTAAGTCCTGACTCTGGCCTGTATTCTGAGCACATAAATGATTCTCCACTGCTTTTGGGAGCAGGCGAAAACTCCTTACTCTATGACTGTAAATCTTACACAAACACCATTAATTTGATTTTATACTCAGCAATTTATTTTTTTAATGATTTTCAGAATACACACTGCAAGATATAAGGCTCAACAAAATCTTGCTGGTAGAAATATACATAAAAATTTACAGTCCTGTCCATAGCAGGGGTCAGGATTTGGTCGGCATAAAATTGTCATGCTCCTCAGTAGAGGATAAGATTATATAAAAGAAAATCTGGACTCAGAGGTTGCCTCAGAGTCCCTCTGGCTGCAAGATTCTAAGTCTCCCTGGGGGAAGGCCAGGAGAAGTGGAAGACAGAATCATACACCTCCGAGCCTGAAATGGATGAAAGAGTGAGTACTGTCACAAGCATCTGTCTTCCACACACATTTTGCCTAAGTCTGGCTCTGGTCCCAGGCCACACTGCAACAGGAAGAGGCATTTAAAAGGAGTAGCAGGTTTTAGAGGCTGAATTGCTTCTGTCGGCCTCATCACAAAAAGGACTAAGAAAATGTTGGCGTTCAAATGACCATCCATATTCTAGAGCATTCCAGAGTCTTCCCAAGAGTTCTCAAGTCATTAGCCAAGCTGAAACATGACACTAAATATTTAAGGGGAAAAAAAATTGTTGCCATCTTTTGCTTCCAGAATACCTGCCACGAATTTCAGGACTTGTCTTCCACTCGCTCCCTGTCTCCCCTCCCGCTGGAGCCAAGTGCGCACAGGATTCTGGCAGCTTCCACTTTCCTCACACCAAGTTCTAGCCTTCTCAAGAACTAAGCACCTGCCACGACTGCTTCCACTGGCTGGACTTCCAGGAGCGCCTTGCTCTTGGTTAGGATGTGATGAAAACTACAGCGATTGAGAAGTAGCCAGGCCTTGGCCTTCTTTCCTCTGCCCAGAACATCCATCTCCTGTTACATCTGCCCACCTGATTGACCACACACCCCTTTCTGCAAGGGCAAGCTAAGGTCAGAGCCAAGACAGCTGCAGGAAGAAGCTGGACGCCTTGGGGATCACCACTTGGGCTGCCAGTGCACTTCGGTCCTGCTGATGGCTGGACCCTGGTCAGGCATCTGAGATATAGCCACTGGAGCTCAGCTGGCAGCCCTGGCCTCTGATGAAATTAAGCCCCAGTGAAATCTGAGATCCCCACTTCCTGGGCTGTGTTGACTCTGGGTGCACCTGTCCTATTCACATCTAGGCCTTCAAAGAAGCATGTAGGAACAGGGAAGAGGTGCCCCAGGCCAGTTTGGGGAGGTACCCAGGAAACTGTGCCAGGTGGGTACAAGGCACCATGCTCACAAGGCCAAGTGTGGGAATACTGGGTGGCCCAGGTAGGTCATAGCCTTGAGCCATGGACACACCCTCCTCCCTTCCCCAACCTGAGCCAGCTGCCTTAATAATGCCTGTGTATAGACAGCAAGGAGGCTAAGTGAGAATATAGACAGTTCAGGGAAACTTGTCCCCAAAACTACAGAAGGAATCTAACTCAGCTTTGAAGGAGTAGAAACAGACAAACATCATTTCCTCTCATTAGCTCATCGTGATGGATACCAAACACCTTCTCTGTCCACTCAAGCAGTAGCTAAGACGGTAAATGATTGCTGGGGATTAGATAAACTGTGTCAGCAGGAGCACTGATCCCAGACCCTAAGACAACACAGGGGTTTCCCTGAGTACAAGCCTCTCCTCCCAGAGTTCCTGCTCCAGCCTCCCGCTCTGGTCCTGTGGCACCCAAGATGGCAGCCCTGCATCAGCTTCTATGCCAGGACTGATTTGGCAGAAGAGCCCCTGCCATTGGACCGGTGCAGGCCCAAGTTTATAGTAATACCTGCTACATCATCACATTGACTGGCTGGGGGAAAGTGAATGCTCTTAGGATTGGTTGGCTAAGTTTCAACCTGAGTCTTGGATGGTCTAGGTGAAGAAAGAGCTTCCTTTTTCAAATCCAGTTGAATTATAGTTTTATACAATTTCAGCTACAACTCTTTTCCTAATATTTATAATGCAGCAGGACTAAGATCCATGTTGACTATAACTGGGAACAGCACAGAAGGCAGCGTAGTGACCTTCACCTCCATGGTGCCTACTTAAAGGACTCCAATGGTCCCTTAAAACACTCTCTCCCAAAGACTTGTCACAATCCAAGAAATTACCATCTTTGGAATTTCATTCCTTTGGGTTAAGATAGTGTCCTCTGTCAAAATATTAAAATCCTGGGAGGGATAAAACACATTGAATATCAGTCTCCAGCATCCAAGAATTCATTTATCACACTTTCGTCACCCTCACCTCGACCATCGCCGGCTGCCCGGCACTGCTCTCCCCTCCTTCCCATTCATCTTGTCCTCTTCTGACAGCAATGGCTTTTTAAAACAGCCCACCTCTCTCCCGTATCTTCCTTTCAAAAATGCTTTGCTAACTCTCCTTCTCTTAGGAATACAACTCCAACTCCTTAGGGTCTTTAGAATTGAGGGCCTCTTGTGCTTTGGCCCCGGCAGGGAGATCATGGCCCTTCAGTTCTCACACCCCACCCTGAGCACCTTAGGCTGCACACCAGGCTCCCCAGTGCTCCTCTTTGATAGCTAGGCCCTTGCATGCCTGTCTTCTCCCATGTGCTTCCATTGGCCTTCCTCTACTTCTCCTCCTGCGGAACTCCACCCCACCCTTCGAGATCCACCTGATATTTTATCTGGACTGTGCTGGGTTTCCACATCCCACCCCACTCTGGGCACTCTGTCCTGCTAGTCCTTTTATCCCAAGCTCTGGAGACCGCTACAGAGACATTTGTCACATGGTCCTATATCATGTAAATATAATGTGTGTGTGAGTGCATAAAATGGATATAATAATATTCCTTTCCCCCTTTCAGCTGGGAGCTCTTCCTGGGCAAGAACTATGTCTTATTCATTGTACTCCCCTGTACCCTCAATTCCTGGTACATGGCCAGCCTTCCACAACAAACATGTGTTCTCTTCCACACCGACAGTCAGCTGGGAGATTTTTATATGAGAAAAGGGAGCAATGTCGTCTGGCGGCAAGGTGTGGAGTAGGATGAAAGCAGTTAGTACATTGTACATCGGCCTAAAGACCCCGGCAGCTACATGACGCCTGGATGAAGGAGAGACATCCTAAAAGGCTGGGACCCAGGACAAACATCGCCAACCTACTCCTGTTCTCAAGGGCCAACCAAAGCTTAGCAAAGAGTGCTAGCCACTTCGAGCTTTTTAAAACCTCTTTGCTAGATTTTACGTTATTTTTTTCTTTGACTCCCAAGTTATTTGGTAGTATGTTCACGTTTCTAAACGTGTTTGTGTTACCTTTTTGCCATTAGCTTCTAACTTAAATGCATTGTAGTCAGAAAACATCATCTATGTGTTCCTGATTTCTTTATTGCCTGAAATGTGACCAGTTTGTATAAACATTTATACCGGGGAGAATATGCAAGCCCCAAGTGTAGGAAGCAGGGCTCCCTAAAGGTTCACCAAAGGGATCTCATTCATTGAGTTGTTCAAAATCTCTCCAGCTGTACCAACCTGCGGTCCGCTGGATCTAAAATACATGTGCTCGACATCTCCCACAATGATGGTGGGATTCAGTCACTCCTTTTAGTTCATTCCACCTTTGCAAACTTATCTGCTCTCACTTGCCCCCAGAGGTGTCAGTTCCAAGGAAGAGAAGCTTTGCAACCCCCAAAGCTTTGTGCACAGGCTATCACTGGTGAAACTTCTCTCTTTAATAGCTCTGTAGGTCCTCCACTCTCACCTTCATCATCACTCCCCATTGTGGAACACATACTGTATGCAGGCTCTTCTCACTTGATTCCCAGTTTTCTTTGGAGGTGCCATGAGTCACAGAGGGAAGAGCCTTGCTCAGATCCGTCGTTACTAAAACTGCGAAACCTGGAGCAGAGCCCAGGTTGGCCTGCCTCCAAAACCTGTGCTTTTATGATGTTTTGTTTCATTGCTTAAGTTGTTTTTCTAATAAGGAAATATTTCATAGACATATGTAATAATACACATAACACTATATAGAAGGCATAAAGAACAACAAAACAAACACATGCCCCGGCCACAAAGCCTAACACATTGCCATTATAAATGCTTTTAAATCCTGAGTGCCCTTCCAGTTCTTATTCCCTTCACCTCTTCTCCAGAGTAAACACTTTCCTGAATTTTATGGAGTTTTTGTCCCCTTGCTTTTTTCTCAATAATTTTACTATCTATGTACACATACACATATGTGTGATGATATATTTTGAAGTTTTATGTGATTCTGAATCTCATATAAATGAGTTCACGTTACACATACTCTTCTGCAACTTGGGAGATTCATCTATGTTGATGGGCTGGAATTCATTCCTTTTCACTGCTGTATAGTATCCTACTATATGAGTATACCACTATTCATTTAGTTTTCTACCATTGGTGGACATGTAGTTTGTTCCTACTTTTTGCTACAATGATGGTGCTGGAAGTATTCTGATCCCTTGGTGCACACAGGCAAGAGTTCCTCAAGGGTATAAATACCAGGAGTGTCTCTTAGCCAGCTTGGGCTGCCGTAACTGAAAGCTATAGGCTGGTTGGCTTAAACAACACACATTTATTTCCTCACAGTTCTCGGGGCTAGAAGTCTAAAATCAAGATGTGAGCATAGCTGGTTTCTAGTGAGGGCCCTCATTCTGGCTGATAGGCAACTTCCTTGTCTACCTGTCCTCATATGATGAATAGAGAAACAGCAAGCTCCCTGGTGTCTCTTTTTTTTTTTTTTTTTTTTTTTTGAGATGGAGTCGCGCTCTGTCACAGGACTAGAGTGCAGTAGCACAATCTCAGTTAACTGCAACCTCCGCCTCCTGAGTTCAAGCAATTCTCGTGACTCAGCCTCCTGAGTAGCTGGGATTACAGGCAAGTGCCATCACACCTAGCTAATTTTTTGTATTTTTAGTAGAGACAGGGTTTCATCATGTTGGCCAGGATGGTCTCAATCTCCTGACCTCGTGATCCACCCACCTTGGCCTCCCGAAGAGCTGGGATTACAGGCGTGATCCACCATGCCCAGACTCTGGTGTCTCTTTTTATTAGGGCACAAATCTCATAATGAAGGCCCCACCCTTATGATCTAATCCAAACCTAATTATCTCTCAAAGGTCCCATCTCCAAATACCACGATGGTGGAGTGGTGATGGGGGCTTCAAAATATGAATTTCATGGGAGACACCATTCGGCCCACAGCAGAGTGGAGTTGCTGGGTCATGGTTACATACATCTCTTCACCTTTACTAGATATTGCCAAACTATTATCTAAGAAAGTCAATTCAATATCCAATCTCCAGACCTACTTCCTGACTCAGCCACTCCCTCAGTCAATATGCCTACCAGGAACATCCTTTAAGACAGATTCAACATTTTTTCTCTCTTAGGAATTTTTCATGTGTCATGACCCGTTTCTCTTCCCTGCTCCCTCTCTAACTGGTTTGTCTCTTCTCTCACCTTGAGTGTCTCTTCTCCTCGTCTTCCCAGAGATAACACCGGCTGATACACACCCAGACTCCACCTGTGCTTCCTCATCTAGAGAGAAGCCACACCTCCAGGAATGTGGAGTATTTCCAGGGCAGAGAATAAAGGAGCATTTGTCTCTCAAAGGCACCAGAAGAAATGGTGCCTAAACCTCCTTATAGTTAGCCACCAGGAATAAGCCAGGTGGTTATGAAATCAGTGGGCATTGAGACTTGTAGAGGTGGAGGAAGCCCAGGAATCATCATCTAGTCCAGCCCCCATCCCAGGAGGAAACGAAGGCCCAGAGGAAAGTACTTTGCCCAGCGTCACCAGGCCAGTGAGGTGCAGCTGTCCTGGAACCCTAGCCCTGTGTCACTAAGCAGAAGTTGCCATCCAGGCAGCTTGCAGGAACAGGGGTAATAATATTATGCTATTTCTGGAGTTTGTATGCAAACACCTAGGGCACACCACAGTCGAAAATTGTTTTTTTAAAAAATTTGCCTGTTCAGAGAATTTATAATTAAGGGTTAATTTTAGGTTCAGCCAAATCAAGCAATGATCAATATTTTATCACAAAGGGTTTGTTTATAGCAAGTGACAATTAATGTCATGTTAACCACTTTTCCTTCATGTGTCCAATAAGTGTTTATTGAGCAGCTGCTATGTGCCATATTCTAAGCATTGATAACATATCAGAGAGAAAAAATCAGGTAAAAATCCCTGCCTTTCTAAAACTTTCTTTCTTTCTCTCTTTCTTTCTCTGTTTCTTTCTTTCTTTCTTCTTTCTTTCTTTCTTCTTTCTTTCCTCCTCCTCTTCCTTCTTCTCCTCCTTCTTCTTCACCTTCTTCTTCTTCCTCTTTTTTTGAGAGATTCTTACTCTCACCCAGGCTGGAGTGCAGTGGCACAACCTCTGCTCACTGCAACCTCTGCCTCCCAGGTTTAAAGCAGTCTCATGCCTCAACTTTTTGAGTAGCTGGGACTACAGGCGTATGTCACTACGCCCAGATAATTTTCTTATTTTAAGTGGAGACAGGGTTTCACCATGCTGGCCAGGCTGGTCTCAGTCTCTTAGCCTCAAAGGGATCCATCCACCTCAGCCTCCCAGAGTGCTGGAATTACAGGCGTGAGCCACCACACCTGACCTCTAGAGCTTACTTCCTAATGTGTGATGACAGGCAATAAACAAGCCAACAAACATAAAAATACGTGCATGCGTGTCTGTGTGTGTGTCAGGTGCCAGGAAGCACTATGAAGAGAAGGAAGTAGGGTAAGAGAGGGTGGAAATGCCAGCCAGCAGAGGGTGCTGTTGTCACTAAGGGCACTGCAGAAGGCCCCTGGCCTGCCCTGTTAGAGCTCTCAACAGAGGGAGAGGGAGGATGCCACATAGAAAACGCATTCCAGGTTGAGGAAGCTGCAAGAATAGAGGACTGAAGCAAGAGCCCTCTTGGTATGTTCAGAGAAAGAACAAGGAGACTCATTTGCCCCAAGCAGGGTAAACAAGAGAGGGCCTAGAAAGACGGGAAGTCAGAGAGGTAATGAAGACTGGGTCACGCAGGGCCTTGCAGGCTGTGATCAAACCTTCGGGGCTAACTTAAGTGGGATGAGAAACTCTCTCAGTTTCCTAATGCTGCTGTAACAAAGCTATAAACACACATGCTTAGTGCCTTAAAACAGCACAAACTTAACAGCTTGCAGTTCTGGAGGAAAGAGGTCTAACACGGGTATTACTGTGTTAAAATCAAAGTGTCGGCAGGGCTGTGTCCCTTTCTATACCTCTAGAGGATCCTTTTCCCTGCCTTTTCCAGCTCCCAGAGGCTGACTGCATCCTTTGGGTCTTGGCTCCCTTTCTCCATTTTCAAGTCCAGCAATGGAGTCCTCCTCACTTCACAACTCTTTAATTATTCTTCCACCCCCGCAACTCAACTTCTCTGACCTCAGCCTGGAAAGGGTCTATGCTCCCAGGGACTCACGTCCCCCAAATTTGTCACCCTACGTTGCATTGGGCCCAACAAAGATACTTTCTCCATCTCAAGATCTGTACCCTTGGTCACAGCTGCAAAGTCCCTTTTGCCGTGTGAGATGACACATTGACAGGCTCTGGGCATGGGGCTGAGGACACCTTTGCGAGCCTTTCATCTGCTGACCACCATCTACACTGGAGGGTTCTGGGTAGACAGAGGAGTGATGTGACATGACCCGCTTTCCAAACGGCTGCTGGGCTGGGGATGGGCCCCAGGAGGCAAAGGTGGAGGCAGCGACAACGGTGAGGCGGTTACCGCAGTTACTCAGATAAGAAGGGAAGCTGGCGTGCATGGGGCAGTGGGGTTGTGAGGAGCAGTCTTATTATGGGTATATTTTAAAGGGAGAGTCATTAGGATTTCCTGACAGATTGGGCATGGAGGGTGGCAAAAGGAGAAGAGTTGGGGTAATTCCATGGATTTTGTTCACCTCATGGGAGAATGGAGTTGCTGTCTGTGGGGAAGGCTCTCCACAGAGGTGGGAGGGCATGATGTCCTTTGATGATTCCACTATCCAAAGTTCAGCTATGCATCCACTCTGGCCTCCCAGCCTTCAGGATCTTATATTTTAACCAGGGCAAAAAGAAACACAAAATAACAGAATTGATTGTTTACTGAAACATCAGAACTTATTCCTACAAATGAACACTATCCCCAAAGCTCCCATCTCGGGAATCCATATATATTTATTCCAAGGCTGCTGCCAAGAGTTTTGGAATCTCTTTCTAGGAATCCAGTTGATTTTCAGACCAGACAAGAAAATCGACTTTGTCATTTCTCCCTCCAAAGGTCAGTTTATAAAAGCGTTGACTTTATTCACTGAACTTCAACTTCCAAAAATTGAAGCCATTCTCCCCAGGATGACCATCTGCTACCACAGAGGATATTCACATGTCCAACTGTGCTGGTGTCATTAGAAGTCAGCTACAATTTCCAGGCAGGGCAAATTTTGTCCACACACCAGTACCCCTTCACTGGAAGTGAAAACCACAGCCCTCCGGGAGCTCTGGTTTTTATGCTGTTAACATTGGGCGGGAGGTGAGAGGGGCAGGACTGATCTCTTAACAGCCCAGCACTCAGTTAAATGTAGATTCTGGCATAATACGGTTTTCAAATTGTGTTAATCTGTGAGAGTGGATCATCCATATATCTCTAAAGAGACATTTGAGCTCATCTCAATACCAGGCATATTTATTTTCTCTTAAGCTACAAGTTTGTTCTGATATTATGGCCCCAGTAAACACGTAACTAATCATATTTCTTGCTTGATTCTGGAGGCTAGAAAACCCTCTGGACCAAGATCACTGCGTTGTAAAATGTGGGTGACAACAGTATCTTCTTCATAGGGTAGTTTTGAAGAGGAAGTCACATATTTTACTGAAAGCCCTTCACATAATGCCCAAGAAAGTCTTGAGGTATCCTGGCCATGATTGCTATTCTCCATCCTCCTGTGTGATCGCAGTTACTAGATCTGCTGCCCACCCTCTGTTTTTCCTTAGAAGAACCTACTTTTTGGCTCCAACTTTCTTCTCATTCTTGTCTGGTTTTCCTAAAGTTCCCTTTGAGCAACTTGGCTGCCCAGTTGGGTGGGTGAGCAAGGTCTTCTTTCCCTCCATTCCCGTCTGTCCTCTACCTCCCAGGACCATCCCAGAGGCAGGCAACGGTCCTGGCCGAACAAGCCTCCTCCGCATCCTTCATGACTGACAGACAGCTGTCAGCTACTGCCTGGACTTCACCTTCATAGAACAACACAGGTATTTTACAGGCTCGAGGTAGGACACAGTCTTTGCTGCTCTCCAGGTGCTAAGGAGGAGAGGCAAGGTCTATCTATGTAAAATTTTGAATGTCCATCCCTTTCTATGAAACCAACCCCCAAATATTTTATTAACCTGAGAAAGAAACACATGCTAATGCTGAGGGAACTTTCTTCTCCCACAGGGAATTTTAGGAACAAAAACAGGGGGCTCCTGGAATCTGTGGCTCACGCTTAAAATCTGATTTACCAGTGGCTCAGTTGTTTGGAATTTTAGTCCAATGGGGGAGATAGTTTTGACCAGAATGCCCTTTAGAAGCACTCCCCCACCCACTGAATTACAGTCACTCATTTTCTCTGTTTGAACACAGGTTAGAGTGAGCCATAGCAGCTTAAGGCCTCTCTCTACCCCTTCTTTTTTTACTTCCCCACTCTCCCCAGACCCACTCCACCCTTAAAGAGAAATCATGTACCCCAGTTGATCAGACCATTGCCCAAATTCTATGACAAAAAGTAGATTTTAAAGTGCCTCACCTCACTCTATGCCTAGCACATCATGGGCACTTCATGAATGCCAGTTTAATTGTTTTTCCCATCTCCCACATTTGTCCACCAAAACAATGAAGTTCAAACCCCAACAGACCATTTGCCAACACTCCAATGGTGAAGCTCCCCATCCTACGAGGCCTTCCCAGCCCGTTTGTTTATTCCATCTCGATACAGCTGCTGATGGACCAGCCACTCCTGTCTTTCTTCCTGAGGCTCCAGACATTGTAGAAACTTCCAACCGCTTGATTTGACAAATGACTTTCTGAGTGGAGGGAGGTTTTACATTTAATACATATCATAAGGGACATCAGAGCAATGCTCAGGAGATCAAATAGTTTCTTCAGCTAAGAACGTAAGCATTATCCCCATTAATTTCTTTCCAACAAAAGCCCTGTGCTCCCCCACCCCCATTCCTCTATGATCTCAGTTTATTAATGTCGCAGGCCCCGCCCCGTCAAGCTGTCCTCACCACAGACTCTCATTCCAGCCTGACATCTACCCTCTGTAGAACACACCTCCTTGGCAGGCATTTCATGTAAGAAAAAAAATCCCTCCATCATCATAAATTGTAAAATCAAACAACTGAACACCATCCCCTGGGAAATAAATTCTGAAGAGTTAAGAAGGGAAAAGAGAGGGGGAAAGAGAGGGCTATAATTATTTTAATCCTATTCCAGATGCCCAGGTACTCTCCCCAAACAAAACCCAAATTAAACATGAGCCTTATTCAAAGGGATAATGACAATACAAGTGCATAAGACAATGTTTGGCAAATAGTAGATGCTCAGTTAATGTTTATTTAAAAATAAGTAAGTGCATATGTACAAAGCAACGCTGTGCACCACACTTGGCCAAGCCCCAGCCTGACCAAACCCAGTGAGTTACTGTAACTACAGTCCCCACACTGAGAGCGTGCCCTGCTGTTCAAAAGCGCCTTCATGCTCATTAGCTGGTATGACTAATGCAGCATATCGAAGCTGGCACCTGGCCTTGATGGAATGTACCTCTCAGAAGTCCCTCAAAGAATAGGGTAACACAGACACCCACAAACACTGAGAAAATCCTGTTCTCACAAGATTTTTGAACCCTCTAAGGACTTTAAGACTTCTTACTACAAAAATTACTGAGATTAGGAGCACACTGATGGCTTATCAAAACTGGAGTGAATAAAGACCTCTTCTTTACCACCATCACCAACAAAAAGTGTCAGAAGGATACTGACATTATAAGGTGGATACTTCAGATGCAGAGGTCAAAAGGGCAAAAATGTACCAGCCAGAAAATTTCTTTTATTTAACCAATACAACCTGCAGTCAATGGCAAAGTCATGTATCTCCCTGAGCCTCAGTTTATACAACAGTAAACTAGGAACGAGGAGGTTGGCTTCGCCTACCTACAAGGATTCTTGAGAAAATAAAATTAGCTTGTGTGAAAAAGATCTTTGAAAAATCAAAACCTATACACATAAACTGGCCACAATAGGTAAAGGACAGGTGATGTGAGAACCAAGGAGAGATGGTTCTTGGTATTGAGTTAAAGGGGGTGTCCTTTCCCAAGATGGTACCAGGTAATAGGAGTAACAGTGATCAGGTCATCGTAAGTCATGTTCTGTCATCGGAGGCAGCATATCACAGGGTCAGGGCATATTGCCTAGGTCAGAGCCTCCACTCTCCTGGGTATGAATCCCAGAGCTGCCATCTACAAGCTAAATAATCTCGAGCTGGTCTCTTGGCCTCCCAGGTCCTTTGCTTCCTTGCCTGTAAGATGGACTAGTATCTTCTCCCTCCTAGAAAACTACTGTACGAATCCAATGGGGTAACTGAGGCCACAGCATACAGAGGTGTCACACAGATGCCAGCTCGGCCTGAAACCACATCCTTCAAAGAGACCATTCCACTCTCAAGGACCCTCTGAGGGGAAGAAGGCACTTCCTCGCAGCTTCCTGTGTAAAGTGTTCTCAGGTTCTGCCTCATTGCTCTGGGTTTCCGCCCACCACCCTCTCTGGCACCTCCACAGCCTTGGAGGGTCACATGCTGGGAGGCAAATGACCCTTTGCCTCATGCCCTGGCCCCCACTGTTGGAGGAGGTGCCCAGAGGGAAGGAAGAACAGGCTGGTGTGGTGGCTGGCAGCTGGTGCCTGCCTGATCCAGATGCCATCTCTGGCCCAGATGGCTCTAATATTTTCCAATAGCCCCCAAGCAGTGCCCTAAGCAAAAGGATGAATCAGGTGAGATTCTCCTGCATGGTTTTCCCATCTACATTTCAGTACCCTCCCCTCAACAAGATTCCCCCAAAAGTGCTGTATTAACTTGTTCACTCCTGACCACATCCTCCTATCAAATCCTCCTTGGACTCAGAACTCTAGGACCCAGAAGGAACATAGAGATCATCTCCTCTGGATCCTAACCTGGGTCCCTGAGCCCCCACATGTCCTAGCAGGCCATAAATGGAGTCCTAGAGGTATTCTTCATCTTTTTAAAGCCATTCATAAGCATATAAGTGTGCTGCAGATGAGACCAGGCAGGCGAATTACGCCTCAGGTGGCTTTGCTTTTGGATGGAATTATATCAACTCACTGTGTTCACTCTGGTTAGCTGGTGTTAAAGTTTCTGATTACAAGTTTGTCATTTAAAATGTCAACGATTACTCTTTTAATAAATGTTGCTTGTGTCATAGACAGACTTTTTGTCTAAACAAGAATCTGAGGAAAAACAATAAAAGGGCTCCTTCGAGGCAAAGAGGGGAAGAACCAAACCACCTCCCCATTTTATAGATGAAGACATGGAGTCCTAGGTATTTCCCAAATTCATGTGGCTACTCTGGGGCGGAAGCAAGAGTCTAGCCTTGTGTTCTTCCTCCCGCTCTAGCACTGCTTGTACAGATCCCAAGGGTTGAAGCTGTTCTGCCACATCCCGGGTCCTGTCCTCTCCTCGCAGCCCTGCCAATCATCAAGCAGCACCTAATAAGGAAACTACTGTCTCGTTGGCCAAGTGATATACATATGCCAACAAGTCTTTCTCCTAGAACTGTCCTGTCCACCAAGTAGCCATGTAGCCACTAGATACACATAACTATTTAAATTTAAATTAACGACAACTAAATACAATTCAAAATTCAGTTCCTCAGTCACACTAGCCACATTTCAAGGACTCAGAAGTCACATGTGGCTGGTGGCTACCATATTAGACAGTGCAGACATGGCTCATTTCCAGCATCGTGGAAGGTTCTACTGGGCAGACTGCTGTAGATGTACTGACTCTAATAGGGAAGGACCCACCCCTGTGACTGAGGGAGACATGGAGGTGCTTCTCATGTTGTCAGACTCTGCCTGGACTTACCATCTATGGGTCACCAGTGACCTGGGGCCAGACCATTTCTGGCCCCATTCCCTGAGGTCAGTTGGAACCGCAGATAACTCTACCCTGGCCAGGGATGGAGACCCTGGAAGAGAAACAATCAAAAGGACCCCCTTTTCCTTAGATAAGCCCTGTGGTTTCCATGACCAGAAACCACATTCAAGGTTCAGTCACTCGGAATATTTATGTCACTCCATCACAGGAGAAAGAGCACTAAAGGGGGGGTCAGGAGAGGTGGGTTTCCAGCACCAGTGTTGCCTCTTACCAGCTGTGTGCCTCCAGCAAGGCTCCCATCTCTAGTCCTCAGTCCCCCACTAGGTAAACAATCCAGTCTTCTGAAGTTCTAAAATTTCATGCTGACCCTATCGTCGTTTCATCCCCCTCTCTCTGGTATGTGTCTTATCTTTCTTGGATGTGTGTGCATTTATAGAATTTTTCATCTTAATCAAGGGAACAACACACAGGGCAGGGAAACTGCCTTGGTGACTCCAAAGTGTGTGTTAAAACATAGAGAAAGAGCCTCTGAAGAGATTCTAGGGCAGCAGAAGCCGTTAGGGTACTGTTTTCCATCCAAGAATCCAGTAGAGGGGGATATTGCATAGAGGCGAATTCCTAACAGGGTTTGCCTTCAGCTTGTCATTTTCAGTGCCTGAGCTCAGAGGGGAGGAAACATCTTTTTCGTCCTTGCAGGACCCCACATCTACTGTCCGTGTACCAGGACTCAATGAGTCTCCGCTAAAAGCCTCTGGATGGACACGGGAAAGCCCCTGGTGTTTTCTGTGCATTTAACCCGAATGAATTTTCCCTTCCCATTTCCAAATTACAAAATTGAAGCTATTTTCACAGGTGCCATATTTAATGCTGTCAGAAGTTGGAATCTGGCAAGATCAACAACTTTTGAACAGCTCGAAATTCGCTAATGTCTCAGGTGGGTTTTCCCCTTCTCTGTCCTCCCGCTCTCTTCTCAGAGCCAGCTTTCAGAGTCCGCTTCGGGCGCCTGAGACCCGAGCAGAGTGCCTCTTTCAGTAAAGCATGTTCTTAAGGAAATAAAAACGCATTTCCCTTTCACATGCCTCATTGCCTTATTTTCCTTCTCACTTTGACAAAATGGGACTCTGCCATCCTCCCCAGATGAAGGCTGATCGGCGGCCATGGTCACTAATCTCTCACCATCTTCTTCTAAAAACGAGACTCGCCCAGCCTCAGCACAAAAACTAACAGCAAAAGGTTCGTCGGAATTTCCAACTCCTGTGATTTCTCCCTTTGATTCTTCTGAGATAACGGTGAGAGTGAAAGATGTAGAGATGAGAGTAAGACACGCAGAGAAACCCTGGGTATGAGTGCCCATCGTGGGGGTGGGGCGGCCGCCCTTGAAACTTCACAGTGAGATTCCACAGTAGAGCTCTTTCCCTTGTAAATGTCCCACTTAAGGCTTAAAGTTCAAGAAGGTAGACCTGGATCCAGCCTTGCCAGCCTCGCCCTATGCCAGGCTTTCTCTCTGCAGCCCTGGGAGGGGTCGGTGGAGAATGCTGAAGACACAGATCTCTGGCAGTCACACCTTTTGTGGAAAACAGAGACACTTGTCTTGGTAGTTGAAGCTGTGGATAGTGCCTCAGCTGCTGTCTCAAAGCAATCAAAGAAAGTGTGTGCGGTAGGTGGAGGGGAATTTTGTTCCCCAAGTTTGGTTCTCCAAGCTGAATAGACAAAGGTGCAAGAAACAGGGAAATTTTTAAGCAAAATAAGGTGTATTTACCGGAAAATCTATCTGAGTGAGAATTCTCAAAATATTTTCTAAAGCTACGAACTGTTTGGAGAACGTAGCCACAGTATATACAGAAATAAATGCCCCATTTTCATTGAGAGAGCCTGTGTGTATAAGGGGATGCATCCAGGCTTTCGGGCCAGATATTGGTTCAGATCCCAACCCTGTCACCTTCTACTCAGATAACCCCAGACAAGTCACCTGGAACCACTGAACTTCCATCTTCTCATCTCTAAAATGTAATGGCACCTACTTTTACAGACAGATTGCATGGAATAAGTAAAATGATCTATGTAAAAGTACTTAGGGGGCGGGCACAGTGGCTCATGTCTGTAATCCCAGCACTCTGGGAGACCAAGGCAGGTGGATCACCTGAGGTCATGAGTTCAAGACCAGCTTGGCCAACATGGTGAAACCCCATCTCTACTAAAAATACAAAAATTAGTCAGGCATGATGGCGGGTGCCTGTAATCCCAGCTACTTGGGAGGCTGAGGCGGAAGAATCGCTTAAACCTGGGAGGCGGAGGTTGCAGTGAGTCGAGATTGTGCCATTGCACTCTAGCCTGAGCGACAAAGTGAGACTCTATATCAAAAAAAAAAAAAAAAAAAAAAAGCAAGCACTCAGCACCATGTCTGGCATATGATCAGCACTTGCCAGATGTTAGCTATCATTACATTGCTAATAAAATAATACCATGATGTTCTTCTGAGTGTAGAGATACAGATGTAAGAGAAAATCCTCTCTTTCTACAAGCAATTTCTTCAGGATTAAAATTCTGATGCCTGTATGACTTAAGACTAACTCACAAGGAAAAGTCATGGGGGGTTGTGATACATACTTCCTAAAATTTGTTTCATGTCCTACCCAACAGCCCTTGTGTTTTTAGAGTTCTAAAACTGAAGCCATGTGGTTAGTATAAATGGCAAAGTATTAATCAACTAAAAATAAACATTTCTCAGATCCAAGGGCAATAAAACCCTGTGGAAGCACCCACCCCCAACCCATTACTCAAATTCAGACACAAAGAGATTGCATCTGTCTTCATCTTCACCATGATGACCCTGCATTTCACGCAAAGGAATATTTACAGCATCACAGTGGAGTTTGGGGTATGAATGGGGCATGGTGCCAGTAACCCTGTGATCGGTGGGGCACTGCTCTGGTGGTGGCAACTGGCATGTGTTTCTATTCTCCTCTTTGATCCTCAGCCACGCTGAAGTTGGGATTTTCTGTGCAACTCAGGGGCAGCGGTCACTGCTGCTCCTGCTCATGAGAGTTACATTGTCATGTAATAAATACTTTCCTTGAGTCCATGAAAATAAAAAATAAAATAATATTTTTAAAAAGAAAGGATGAAAGAGCATTATTTCCATGTTTGAGGACCTCGAGATTGGTTAGAAATTAACTATGGCCCCAAATGGTCATGATATTGTCCAATAATAAGTCGTCACCAGTAATTGAAAAGTGGGCTGGTTTATTCACTCATTTCTAATCAAGCAGCTGCCACAGCTTTATTTGATACTAATATCTGGCCTCTCTCTTCAAAAATTGGGAAACATTTCTTTGCATGGCCCCTGTAACACCATGAGCCAACGGCCTCTTGCTGGGCACTTATGATGTATACAGCCTAATATTATTAGCTTAATAATAACAACTTCTAAAAACCTAGAGAATAATCACATGAATAAAGTGCCTCAGATATGGCACTTAACTCCATTCCCTAAGTCAGCAACTACAATAATGCGGGTTATGAGTTGATTGATCCAGTTTATGGGCAGACCCGAAGCCAGCTCAGCCCCACATTTAGGTAAGATCTGAGAGACATCAAGAAATTTACCCTTGGGGGAGGCATTCCAATAACTTATTCATATTTTGAGTGAAGGTAGTGGGAGTTTGAAGCTTCATTTGTTTCACCTTTTTGTAAGGCAGTAGAAACCCTCTTTCAAATGAAATCTCTGAGTCCCCCTATATAGACTATGCTAGCACATTCTTAAGTAGTGTTTACTGTGTGCCTGATGTTTTAGCTTATTTAGTTCAACAAATCTATCAGGTAGATACAGTATGCTGTTACTGTTCATACTTTACAGATGGCAAAACTAAGGCACAGAGAAGTTAAATGATCTGCCATCGTCACGCAGATACAGGTGCTAGAGCTGGGGTCCAACCTGCCTGGTCTGGCTCCAGAGCCCACCCATGGATCACACTGTATGGCCTCTATAAAGAATGTTTTTAAGAAGGCATATAAAATCAGAACAGCCCTGGCTGGAGCCCTGAGAGAGAGCAGGGGGTTCCAAGCTCCCTATAGTGACCCTCAGGCACATCCAAGGAAGATGAGGACTTCATGAAGCCACTGGATTGAGACTTTATCTACCTAAAATCACTAAGATCACACCTTCTTCCTGAGTAACAAATTAGTGCATTAGTAGGAATCTGTTTCTAATTACTAGAGTCTTTAGAGAATGAAACTTAGCATAGGTAAATGGTGACTGGGAGACCCTGGCTGCAGGGCAGGGATGCAGGAGGGCACACGGCTGGAGGGAGGGCTGGACTCGACTCTGGACGGGAGGGGACAGGGCTGAGAGAGGCGGTGCCTCTAGGACAACCAAGCCTCTACTTGGCTGGCAAGCTGGAGGTCAGGATAACAGCAGTGCTTGCGAGGAGTATTTGAAAGGGCCTCTGGGCAGGCCATTGTCTGAGTGCTGAACACAAAACAGCAGGTTGCTCCCTGGCAGAGACATAGCGTGACTACGGCCACAGGGGGTGGGTGAGGAGAAGTCTGACGTGAGAGTGTCAGGGCTCCCCATGAGGTGACACTCAGAGTTTCGGTTATCTTGATAAAAATTTTGCAATTTTCACAGTTGCAGAACAAATAGAACCATGACTCATATTTCACAATTTGCCTGGCAAATTCTCTATGAGATCATGTTTCTGACAACTGCATGTTTTCCAGGGGTGAGGGGATATCAGGATAGAACACTGGGCCCGAGGGGCATGTTATAATGGGGGACAGTGGGACATATATTGCCCCCACCTCATGTCTTAGGTTCAGTACCAGAAGCCAGTGACTCATGTGGTACACAGGACTCCATGGACTGGGAGCACATCACAAATTCTGAGGTATCCACATGTATATTTTACTGTCTGTTTTTTCATCATCTCTGAGCCACATTTTCATCCTCTGTAACTTCATGAGATAAATTACTTCAGGTTCATCATTTAAATTTTTTTTTAAATTTGAATGGCCTGAGTTTCAGTAGCAACTTTCAAGATAATGTAATTTAAGAGATGATGATACACATCATGAAATGTGACACTATAAAGGAACAATTAAAACACCCAGTGAAACTGAAAAACCAGAGTTTCGCCCTCTGGTTTCTAACTGAGGTATTGAGTCAGAAGTTCTGTAGTCGCCTGTGGAAGAAATAGACACGAGGGCCAAGTCTGTGTCACCGGTAGATAACACCTAGTACCACGTCAGCAGAGTGAGATAACGAATTATTTGTCAAATGAATGATAAAGACATATGTGCAAACACATAAGCATACAGTCCATACAAGCTGAAATATAGGGCCCAATCTTACCATTCTTAGGGACCATTTCCCTATTCAAGATGTTAATGATAAATGATATTTGTTCCTTTTTTTTTTTTTTTTTTGAGACAGAGTCTCACTCAAGCTGGAGTGCAGTGGCATGCTCTCTGCTCACTGCAACCTCCACGTCCTGGGTTCAAGCAATTACCCTGCCTGCAAGTAGCTGAGACTACAGGCGCACGCCACCACGCCCGGCTAATTTTTCTATTTTTAGTAGAGACGGAGTTTCACCATGTTAGTCAGGCTGGTCTCAAACTCCTGACCTCGTGATCCACCCGCCTCAGCCACTTTGAGATTATAGCCATGAGCCACCGGGCCCAGCCATATTTGTTCCTTTTTAAACATGTGTTGATTAATCTTGGAAATGAGGTTTACATAGAAGCAGAAACTTATCTTCCAATGGTTAAATCTCACATTCGTTCAGCACCTTTTACTCAGACCCCTTGAAATGGACCATATTTTTGATTCTCAGAGCACCAGTGGGCCATTAAGCCCCCCAAGATAAAGGTCATGTTTTCCCATATCTCACACCATCTCCTTTTGCACTCTCACTTGAGTGCTCTTGTGGAATAGAAACCTGACTTCAACAAGAGATGTGGTGATTATCAGAGAAAGATTCATCTGAAAAATAGCCTGAAACTAGGATTTGTTGGGTTTGTCTAGTTGGGACAGACCTTTAAATCATCATCAAGTCATATAATCCTCCCAAACCACCCAGTGTGGCAAGCGCAATTTTGTTCATTTTAGGAGATGAAGAATTTAGAGACGTGCAAGCCACAAAAAAGGAACGAGCAGAATTGAGATCCTAGGCCAGGTTGAGCCCAATGCCCATGGTCTTTATATCAAGGGCTAACAGCCTTAGTGAAGATGGGGATGTCTGCCTGCCCTTCTGCAATGTCAGTACCACGAAGGCTAATTGCACCTCAATTTTCATCATGTAGAAATCTGACCCCTTCAATGCTGCAGAGCCCTTCCAACAGGCGCCAAGCCCATGCTTATTCCCATCCAGGCCACCCTGCACCCCAGCCAGAGTGATTGCAAGTCTGGTCAGGTCACTCCCTTATTAAAAACCCTTTAACACTGCCCATTACATTCAGAATAAAGGCCCAAATCCCCACATGCCAAAAGCTCCCGCCTGACCAGCCCCATCCACCCCTTTGGGTTCCCCTGCTTCTGTCCAAGCCCTCTACTCCCCAGGCATGGGCGTTCACTTCCTCCTTCCTGCCACAGGGCCTTTGAATGTGTTGTTCCATCTCCCAGAGGGCTCTTTTCCCCAACACCTTCCCCATTTCTCTTGTCTTAGCTTAAGCGTCCCTTCTTCAGAGAGGCCTCTCACAATGACCTTCTGCAGTACCTTCCAGAGAACCCAGAACCCATCTTTCATTTCACTCATCACTGTGAGATCAGGATAATGGTTTGCATAATTGTTTGTTTCCTGTCTGTTTCACACACTGCCCAGTGGAGGAGGTTTGAATTAAATAATACCTGTGAGGGCAGGAACTCCGTCAGTCCCCTTCATGTTCATGTTTATTACCAGTGACTGCTGAAGCACCTGACATATAGAAGATGCTTGTTCCATCAATAGATGCTTATTCTACCCATGAGACAATTAATCACCAAATCAGGACACTACTAATCTAGTTTCAGGCCTAAGGTCTGGTAATCTCCAAGGGTATTTACCATCTGATATCCCTGAGTTTTATCAGAAACGATGTGTGAGAAGCTGGTGGAGCTAAAGTGTAACATGCATTACAAGAAACCATTTGCCACTCTGGGGTCCCCTCTCCCCACTATGTTTTAATAAGCTTAAAAATAGCAACAACTAACATTTATTAAGGGCTATGTTCTCACCAGTGTGTTAAGAGACTTTCATACAATATCGAAGGTCTGTTCACCTCCAGGGGCTCATCTCACAGTAAAAGCCCAAGTTCCAGGCATGGTCTGTAAGGCTCAGAGGATTTGCTCCTCTCAGACCTCATCCTCAGCACACTCTGCCCATCTCACTGGGCTCCAGCCACACCAGTCTCCTTGCAGCTCCTAGAATACACCTGGCAGCTCCCTCACAGGGCCTGTGCACCTACTGTACCCTGGTCATGAAATGCTCTGCCCCAGATAGCCGCAGTTCTAGCTCTGCCATATGCTTTAAATGTAATCTTCTCCAGAGGCCTTCCCTGATGGCTGTCCTGTACTAGGTTCCTAAGCCCCTTTCTTGCTACATTTTTCTCCATCGCATACCACCATCTAATACACCATTGCTACAACTTTGCTCATTCATTGTCAGCCTGCCCCTCAGCAATGTCAGTACCACAAAGGCAAGGATTGTTGCCTATTTAGATCACTGCTGTGTCCCTACTGGCTGGCGCATACAAGGAACTCAACAAATGTATGTTCCACGAGTGGATGTTCTCATTTCATCCTTACATTAATCCTCAGAGATACACACATCACCCGAACACCTTCCCTGCCACCTTTTCAGCGGAGTCTATTACTGCCTCTGTACTTTGCTCGCTGGTTGGGTGGCAGAAGAGAGAACCAGGAAACTCAGGCCTCGAGACATTCTGGGTTCACACCCTCACCCCCACAAAGCCTGTCTGAAACGGGTGCCCTGTTTCAATTTCCCATTTCTCTAGTCTAGCCAAAAGTGAGTTTCCTTATGCATCAGTCATTCATTTGTATGTTGTTTTCCCGACATTTGCTGAAGATGGAGACCCCAGGTGAGTGATGTACGCCCCACCCTTGGGGAGCTCAGCATTAGAAAGCTGCCTCCACCTCTCAATGGCCACTCCAGATCCTCTCTGCTGAACCATTTTCCTGCTCATTTATTTTTCCAATTTCAAATATAGATTTTGTTACCTTTCAAAATATGAGGCATTTAAGAAAAGCAGCATTTTAAAATAGTGCTCATGGCTAGAACTGCGAGATTCTTTCACACCTCCCTGTCCCAACCTCCAGGGGCAAAAGGGGTGCAGCTTGTTCTCAAATAGGAGAATTCAGCATTTTTCCAGAGTAGGCAAGGGTTATGTTTCTGCACGTAGGACAGGTTCTGAGCCCTGGGATAGCGGTGAACATTTTCCTTTCAGATGCCATTTCTCTGGATTCTTTCCCCACCCATGACTGCTCAGTGTTGCAATTAATTCCTCCAAGCATTTTGCCCAATAAACACCTAAAACGTGCTTTTCACCCTCGCTCCCACTTCCTGCCCTGCATCTACCTCTCCATCCCTGCCGCTGTCTTCACAGCTCTGTTGTTTTCAAAGTTGTCCCTCGCATTCTGGGCAACCCATTTTTTCTGCTCCATCAAACCAATCTGTTCTCAAATCCTCCCCTCTCTTGAAATCCCTCGTCAACCATCAGCAAAATCTGCTGCTGCTGCCTCACAAGGAGGGCCCCTCCGCCTCGACACCCTGCCCTGAGAATCTGAAAGGGAAGGAGTAATAGTAGAACTGAAATTAAATATCAGTTTCAGCTAATCTGAGCAAGGCACACTTTCACCAGAGGGGATCACAAAAACAAGGGATGAGGACCTTTTGTCCCATACACTTGCAGACTAGACAGACTATCAGGGTCAGCACCTGCTTCTGAATGGACAGGGTACGGACTTGCTTTCCCACTCAAATTAGAGGAACTATCAGGGCACCGTACACTCATTAGTTCATCAATGCAGTCCTTCACATATGCAGCAAATAGTGATTGCAGGGTTTATTGCTTTGACTGCTGGAGATTTTATAGTCTTTCAGAATGCCCTATTACGTTGCAAATATTCTTGAAGGGTATTATGTCTTTTTGAATGTAATTTAATTTGATGAAATTTAGTTCTTCCATTTGAACTTCCATAGCATTTTGTGACATGGCAAAAGAACACTGGACTAGGGTGAAAGAGAACTAGACAAAAATCCTATCTATTCTACTTACTGGCTGATTAACCCCAGGAAAGTCACCTGACCTCTTCAAGCCTCAGTCTCCCTCATCCATTAAATGGGTGTGATACCAGCTACCCTACCTACATCATGGGAGTTCTGTGTCCCATGTATAATCAGCAATCAGCAAGATGCCTTTCCAAAAACATAGATGAAACTGAAGAGACTCCAATTAAAATGAGTCAGTGGTAACAAAGGGCCTTTTTGTTGAGTTGAGCATTTCAGAAATGAAAGTCTCATCTCTACTCAGTACAATTTTGTACATCCTTCAAGGCCTAAGTAAAATGCAATTTTATTCATGAAGTGGTCCTTCCCTCCAACCCCAAGACAGAAAAGAGCCAAGGAGATCGGGTGGCATCTGGGACCCAAGGCCACACCTAGGAAGGACGGGTCCCTGGAGCAAAGCTCTTGAGAGTCTCCAGGAGAAGGGATTCACTGCAGAAAATGGAGTTTGGAAACGCAGGGCCTGCCAGTGAGGAAGGACAAACCAAGGACCCAGAATGAAAAAGAAAAGGAGGGCTCTGAGCTGTGGAGAGCAGACATGGAGTAGAGAGATCTCAGAAACAGAGTTGGATGCTGTTGTGGAGCAAGCAGAGTGGTACCCAGGGGCAAATAGACTCTGAGTGCTTGGAATGTTCTCCTGCAGCTGAACCATGCTGGACAGAAACCATCCCACCCTTTCTCAAATCCCATAGCACTTTGTACTTCTCAGGGCACTGCCCAAACTGCCTGTCTTTGAGATTCTTTGAGGATGTGCATATCTCCCCTCCCCTACCAGAATATAAATTCTTTGAAGGCAAGAGCCAGGTCTTACTCATCTTTGTACACCCATCCCAGTCCACACCCAATGCCTAGACCAGCGTCTTGCATAGGATCAGTATAATAAATATTTGTTCGATGGATTAATAAAAACATTACACTCTTTGGTTTTACATAGGATCAAATAAAATATGACCCCAAATACTACTGAACTTCAAAAACTAGTTTACTCCTGTAGCTTTATCACCTGGGTTTTGAGCTTTCTCCCTATCCTTGACCACTTTTACAGCACGCTTAGTTTTGTTATGCAACTAAATCACTGCTCACTTAACACGTGTTTCATACCAAATAGTGTAAGCATGGCTACCATTATCTGACATCATGGCAAAATTGCTAGCTATTGGTCAAAAGCATTTGGCACCCCTTCGGAATTTTAGTTATTGCTAAAAGGTGGCTGCTACGCTAGGACTACATTTCCCAGCTCTTCTTGGCACTGAGGGGAGGCCACAAAACTAGTTCTCATCAGTGCAGTGTCAATGAAACTGGATGAGTCTCGTCTCTAAGCTAGGACTTTCAAGAAACAGTTAAAGCTTCTCCACTCTCTCCTTTCTCTTTGCCGCCTGGAAGCAGAGACTTTAAGGTTTCAGGGGATGCAGAATTCACAAGATGAAAGTCACAATCCCTGAGTGACCACAGGGAGAAAAGCCCCTGCTTTCCCTATTTAGATGAACAAAGGGAAATCACAAGACGGAAGCCTGGATCCCTGAGTCACCACATGAAGGAAAGCCTCCAGTTTTCTCCATCTGGTCTATCACATAGGCAAGAAATAAACTTTAATTGTGTTAGCCACTGAAATTCGGCATTTAATTGTTAGAAAAGCTAGTGTCACCTTAACTAACACAAGTACCTACTGTATGGCAGATGATTCACACAAATTACTTTCGTAGAACACTTGAAACAGTCTTGCATGCGAGGTACTATCACTATGCTTTTTATTTTTACCAATAAGTAAACTAAGACACAGAGAGGTTACGTTAGGAGGTTAAATTAAGAGAGGTTGTCGTAGTCAGCAGGTGCTGGAGCTAGAATTTCACTGAGATTCATCTGGCCCCAAATGCTGTGTTTTCTTCCATAACATCATACTGTCTCCCATGTATCAGTGATCTTGGTTCTGTCTTTGACACCATTTTTAAATTAAGGGTTTCTGACCTGATTCTGACCTACACTTTTTAGAAGCAGTTGAGATATATGTCTCCCCTTTCCTTCACTGAACACCGACCATCACCTGGAAGAATGATGTATTCCAAGCCTTGGAGTGTTCTATAAAGACTTCAATTTCTTCCTCACCTGTTTTGGCACAATTCTTTTACTATCAGAATTGAAGTATTTCTCTAAGCAAATATTTAACCTTAATACTGCTTGGCTTCCATTTTTTCACCAGTTGGGAAGGGTAAGAAGAGAATTCATTATGGGTTTAGGGTGGGGGACAGGAAAGAGAGTGGGGGAAAAGGGAAATCGTTTGGGTTCACCAAATCCAGCATGGTCCTTGCTTGTTTCAGAAAGCCCTCTCAGGCATTTTGTTGATAAAACTTACGCCACCCACGGTTATGTCTGTGTTAGTTCTGTTTCTTTTTCACTTTCTGACTGAGGGATTTAAAAAAGTTCCAATGACTTATCCAGACTCATACAGTATCAGTGGACAGAACTGGAAAGCAAATTATATGGGCATGAAAAGAAATAGAAAGTAAGTAAATAGATAAACTCATCTGCAAAAAGGAGCTTGTAGAAATTGGGTACTTTTTTTGGACTCTTTACATATAAAATGCCAGTTATCCAACATAGAAAAAAGCAGGCAGCTCTGATTTATAAGTAATTGAAACCAGCTCCTTTAGCTACGTGGTGAGTAATCTTTCTAAAATGTATATACATGTTGCCTTCTTAAGCCATATTAATTAATCTTGGTGATTCAATATAAGAACCAATTGTTGAACTGGATTGTTAGCTAATGTTGCCTTCAGAAGATAGTGGGGAAAACAAGGCTTCTTATACTAAATATCCTCAAAGTATTAGTCGTTCAGGGTACTCCAGGAGAGCATAGATTTTTTCTTTAGCTAAAGCACCTGGACCTACCTGGCACGTAGTAGTTGTGCAATAAACATTTGTTTAATGATTCAATAAATGGATGAATATTTTGCTTTCTAATCATCTCATCGCCTCCCTTTATATCAGGTCCTTTGTTGTCCTCTTCCTTGTGTCCTTAACTTGCTATTTCTAATCTGTTATGGGTGGGGAAACTTAAAATGAATTACATAGATAAAAGAAATTATAATATAAATAAATACAAAATAATTTAAATTAATTATAATATAACTCAATAGAACTTTTAGAACTTTCTGCAACGATGGAAATGTATGTACCCTGTGTACTTACACTATTGAACATTTGAAGTACAGCTAGTTTAGCTAAGAAACTGAGCTTTAAATTTTATCCAATTTTAATTAATTTAAATTAAATTAAAATAGCCATATGTGACCACTGGCTACTGTACTAGACAGCAGAGGTTTTGAACTAGGTGCTAAACAAAAGAAGGACTTTCCTGAAGGCCAAGGGATGGCAATTTTGAAAACTGTGCAGTTTTTTTCTTTTTTAACTTCCACCCTGTTATGAATGAGTAATGAAGCAGGTCACAGGCCTCTGCAGGATGCATAGAGTGGGGTTGGGCAGGTTGAGTTCACTGAAGTTGCACAGTTCAACCTCAGTGATAACATTTAGAAGGGCTGAAAGTGAAAAGTGGAAACAGCTCTGTCAGGGATGTTCAGAGGCCAGGTGAAGCCAGAGGAACAAGCTGGTCTTTTCAGGGAGCTATCCAGCACAACCTGGCATCTTCTGTCCTGATCACTCAAGGCAGAGAGCACCACAGTTACATGGAGTTTTGTGTTTGTTTGTGTGCCTTTTAAATCCCCAGAGTTGCTCACGATATTTTTTTAACACAGGGCTTCAAGCAATCAGAATGGCTTAAAAGCTCTTCCGTCTCTATCCTAAAGAGAAAGAATCGCCCTACTTCAGTCAGGAGGTCTGTTATCTGATCCTGCAGAGATGACCTGGTGGCTTTCTGAGTAAAATGGAGGCAGCTGTGCTCACTGGAGGGAGTCCACCCTTCGCATCTTTGTCTTAGATTTCCCCTGGAGTTAGAACAATCTCAGCCATTTAGACTCCAAGGAATTCACACTGAATTCAAGGCCTGCTGTGTGCAGAAATGGCATCTGCCTATCTCTATGCAGGGGAAGAGTCTCAGTGGCTGAATATTGTCACACACATCTTTTTTGCTGGTCTAGAGGACATTGCTTACATGGGATCTACAGGCACACACCACTGATGTCACCCACTTACTTCCTAATAAAAGAAACAAATAAACAAATTTGGTCTTAACCACACACATTGTAGCACCAGGTCCCATTTCATGACCAAATCCATGCAATTCTTGTGTTTTTAAAATATATATCTATATCTATGCATAGATATAGATGCATGTGTGTATCTATCAGTTATATAAAAGCAATAACTGATCATTAAAGAAAATGCAAAGAATGAACCAAAGCGCTCAAATACCATTATCCCAAGAAAACCTCAGTTAATATTTTGTTGTATTTCTTAACTGCCAGTCCTCTGTGCATAGATGAGAGATTCGTCCCTTCTTTACTTTATTGCAAGCATTTTATATTCCGCATGTTGCTTTTTGTTATATCATGACCATTTCCCTTATAATCATACAAACTTAGTAGATATATTTTGTAATACCTGCAAAGTATTCTGTTAAATGGAGTTAACATACATACTTAATCATTCTTCTCTTGGAAAAGCATTTGTTTTCTCATACTGCCCTTTTATAAACTATGATAGCAAATAATTTTGTGTGTAAAGGCTTGCCTCCACACATGCCAGCTTTGGAATACCCTCTTTAGAATAGAAACATAGAAATAGAGTGTCTGGGTCCAAAGTTATGAAAGTGTATTAAAGGTAAAGTCCCAGATTTCCAAGATGGGGAGCCAAGGTTCAGGGTAAACAAGCAAAGCCAAGTTCATGAGCTGATAATCATTTGACCTTCTCAGTATTCTAGTTCAGAAGTTCCCAAACCTAAGAACTGCTGCAACAGGAGTGCCTGTGCACTTATTTAAAACCCAGATTCCCACTCTTTGTAAGTCGTTAACAGCTTGCTTTATGTATCTGGGTGCTCCTGTATTGGGTACATATATATTTAGGATTGTTAGCTCTTCTTGTTGCATTGATCCCTTTACCATTATGTAATGTCCTTGTTTGTCTCTTTTGATCTTTGTTGGTTTAAAGTCCATTTTATCAGAGACTAGGATTGCAACCTCTGTGTTTTGTTTTTGTTTTTTTGTTTGTTTGTTTGTTTTGCTCTCCATTCGCTTGGTAAATCTTCCTCCATCCCTTTATTTTGAGTCTAAATGTGTCTTTGCACAGGAGATGGGTCTCCTGAATACGGCACACTGATGGTCTTGACTTTTTATCCAATTTGTCAGTCTGTGTCTTTTGATTGGGGCATTTAGCCCATTTACATTTAAGGTTAATATTGTTATGTATGAATTTCATCCTGCCATTTTGATACTAGCTGGTTGTTTTGCCCATTAGTTGACTCAGTTTCTTCATTGTATTGATGGTCTTTACCATTTGGTACATTTTTACAGTGGCTGGTACTGGTTGTTCCTTTCCATGTTTAGTGCTTCCTTCAGGAGCTCTTGTAAGGCAGGCCTGGTGGTGACAAAATCTCTCAGCAATTGCTTGTCCTCAAGGAGAACTACAAACCACTGATCAAGGAAATAAGAGAGGACACAAACAGATGGAAAAACATTCCATGCTCATGGTTAGGAAGAATCAATATCTTCAAAATGGCCATATATATATATACCTATATAACAATCCTGCAAGATCTGCATATGTACCCCAGAACTTAAAGTATAATAATAAAAAAACAGATTCCCAGTGAAACAGGAGAGTTCCCTGACCCCCTCCTGGGACTTTTGACAGGAGTGTGGCTCATTTGCTTGGCTGCAGAACCTCAAACCCTTTACAGGAGGGAGAGCATACAGATAGGCAGATGCAGGAGCCAGGGTAAGCACTTTTGAGTTCCAGCCCCATGGTAGCATCTAGAGATATGTTACAATTAGTACTCTTTCAGCAGTTACCAACCATAGATGACTAAGTGTTAAACCAGCTCAGTGGAGAGTTGGGTGCCATCCTTTTACACCCTGCCCTCTTGGTCCTTGTTTGGTGTCCAGGAAGAATCAGGTCACATGCACTTGAGGGATGGTGAGTACAGAGATTTTTATTTAGTGATGGGGGTGGCTCTCAGTGGGATGGATGGGGAGCTGGAAAGGGGATGGAGTGGGAACATGATCTTCCCCCTGGTTCAGCTGTCCTGCAGCCAATCTCCTCTCTGACCACCCCCAGCCAAACTCCTCTCGATGTTCAGATACTCCTTTTCCTCTCTCTTTCTCTGCTGCACCACCCTGCTGCTCATGGAGTCTGGGGTCTGAGGTTTATATTGGTACAGGATAGGAGGGTGTGGCAAGCCAAAAGGCACCATTTGGGTGTGAAAACAGGAATGCCTGTTCCCATGTAGGGCTGCAGATTTCCAGGCTTCTGGGTGGGGCCTTTGCCAGGAACCTGCCCTCTTCTACCCAGTATTTGCCTGCTTCCTGACTGTATCACCAGGACCCATCCCAGACTTACTGATTCAGAATATGCTAGGTTGAGCATGGGTGGATTGCTAACAGTCTCTAGGTGAATATTTAATAATCACTGCTTTTGGACAAAAGAACTGCCAGGCAGAAACACATTTTGAAGACCAACTTTATAAACCCTTCTGTTTATCTGCTATTTAAACTGCAGACAACAGACCTAATCCTAACCCTGCCACTTGGCAGGGGAAAAAAACTTATAACAGCAACCAGTATACTTCTTAGTTTCTTGTTGTATTCATTTAATCATCGCACATAAAAATATGAAAATTCACATCCCACTGATCAAAATTCCTTCACCTTATATGACCTTTGGAAGTTAGCCCTTTCCCATTTAGATATCCACTCATTTTCTCAATATTTCCCTCACTGAGCCTGTCTACAATTTCCTCTGCTAAGACTCTAGAGTCTTATTTCCTCTTTATTGGAGGATAGAGAGTCTCATCTGTTTTAATTATACATCTCAAGGACTTCACTGGAATTTTAGTAATATAACAATGCCACCAAAACTAAAGTGTTTGGAACCATTGATGAGACCCTCTAAAGAAGAAAAGCAAACCTGACTTAAACCCAGGATGCGCAAAACACTCAAAACTCACCCTCCCCCTGAAACCAACTGTCCTCCTGTGGTGTTCCTTTGATCAGGGAACAATAAATTTACACAAACCAAAATTGAGAAACAAAGAGAGAGAAATCACGTCAAAAGCAGAGACCAGTTTTGAAGCCTTCAGGAGGACTTCAGGCCAAGCTAGGTGTAATCCTAAAGGCTCCCACCCAGTAAGGCTGGAGGGAAGCAACTTGCATCCCACATCTTGGCCCTGGGTCAAAAGTCTTTTTCTCAAAGGAAGCACTACAAAGCCCTGAAAAGGCGTCTGAGTGTTAATTTGTCTTTTGTGAGAAGTTCTACTGCTGCTATAAATCACTGTAGACTATGAACAGGGCAGTGGAGGTATTCCTGAGCCACTTGAACTTGGTGAGACGTGAAAAAATTGAACTTCAGCCAATGGAGGTCAAGGGAGGACTATGATCCATTTTTGATCACTTGAAGTGCTTAAAGGGCAATAGCTCTGGTGGCACAAAAATCACCCAAGAAAAATGAACCTGGCACCTGTGGAGTCCTGGTAGTTGAGAGATTTTTAAGGAAGCACTTCTCAAAAGCAGGATGCATTGAGACCCAGAGACTGAGGTTCAAGGTTAAAGGGTCTGGGTAGGGAAAGGATGATATTTAGCTATCTAGTTTCTTCTTATTTTTTTTTTTTTTTTTTTTTTTTTTTTTTTTTACAGGGTCTCACTCTGCCTCCCAGGCTGTAGTGCAGTGGTACCATCTCAGCTCATTGCAATCTCTGCCTCCAGGGTTTAAGCAATTCTCCAGCCTCAACCTCCAGAGTAGGTGGGAGTACAGGCATGTGCCACCACACCTGGCTAATTTTTGTATTTAAGTAGAGACAGGGTTTCACCATGTTGGCCAGACTGATCTCAAACTCCTGGCTTCAAGTGATCCACCCGCCTCAGCCTCCCAAAGTGCTGGAATCACAGACATGAGCCACCACACCCAGCCTAGCTTCCTTTTAATATTGGCCTAGCAGTCAGCCAAATCCAGGTGAGTCTAGTATAAAAATGGGAGGATGGCCAGGGCTGCTGGTGACTTGGGGAGGTCAAGGATGTAACTTCAAATTAAGAAAGTCATCCAGGTTTTAAAATTCCCCTACCCACCTCTCTAGTCATTCTCAGGCTGGCCTGGTGCAATACACTAGCTGCAGCATCCAATTCATAAGTGCTCCCAGATAATAACAGAAGCAAAGAGAAGCCAGGAGCAGGCTATCATGATGCAGCTCATTTTCTAACTTCATATTCCTAAGATGTCCCTTCTCCTTAGAATATAGAAGACCTGGAGAATCCCAGGCCTAACCTCCAAAGATGCCTAGGGTGGAGGCCAGGAATCTGTGAGGTTACCAAGCCCCCATCTCTACCAAGGGATTCTGATATTGGCTGAAGGACCTACTGTGACCAAAACCTTCTCCAGAACCCCATGTCTGGCTCCACTCACGGACCCCAAACAGAACGCATGTAATCAGGGCTGAGCAATCCTGAGATAAGCGCTGTGCTCCTAGGGTGAAAAGGCCATCGTTTTGTGGCTGTTCTTTTGGAATGATTGTGGGAGGACTATGTATTTGTTCTTTATGCACACAAGCTGATGACTCAATTCTGATGGTGGCATTCCTGTAAGATGGCCCCCGCCAGGCCCCATAAGCAAAAGATTTAGTAAAATGTATAATTCATGTAGAGCTGTAATTAACTGACTATGGCTTCCCCTCACCCTCAGAATGTCCTTTTGAGATTGTATTATTGTTTCCAATTAATTCTCCCCTGTCCACTCCACCAGAACTTCAGCCAACACAGCTTTCAAGCAGTATAAGCAAGAGATAAATGTTTATTCTTTTAAACCATTGAGTTATTGAGGCTGTTTGCTACCACAGCAAATGCTGGCTAACATAACCCAATTCCTTGACAGGTACAGGAGTAAAGGACATTCTTTCACCAAACATACTTCTTTTAAACACCTACTATGCACCAGGGATAATTCAAGAATAAATGTTCAAACCTGACAAACACAGAATTTGTTCACACCTGCCAACTCAGCTTTAGCCCCTTCTGCAATGGAAACAAATCATGTTACTCCTCTACTTAGAACCCTTCACACGTTCTCCAGTTAACTGAAATTAAAGCGTAAGTCCTCTATAATGGCCTGCAGGGCCCTACACACAGTCTGGCTCTCATCAGCCCCATGATCCTTCCCACTAATTCCCTATATCCACTTTTCCAGCTGCCCTGGCTGCCTTACCGTTCCTTGAACACACTGAGCATGCTCCTACCTTAGGGTCGTTGCATCTGCTGTTTTTTCTTCTTTGACTGCTGTTCCCCACAATATAACAGGGCTCACTTCCTCACCTCCTTTAATGTCACCTATCAAATGTCACTTTCTCATTGAAGCCTTCCTTGACCACCACCCAACTTGAATTGTAACTCTCCCCATACCCATCATATACCTCTCCCTTGCTACATCTCTCTCCACTGCACTCACCACCATCAAAATGCTGTGAATCAGCAGTTCTTAGAGCATGCTATACAAGCCCTGAAGGTTTCTGAGACACATCAAAATGATTTTCATAATAACACAAAGCCATTATTTGTCCTTTTTCACTTGCAGTATGTCATTTAATACTCTGTAAAATATGCATAATGGTCTTTTGCCACCTACCAAACTATGATAGTTGTCTCAAGGAAAAGTACTTGTATGATTGTTTGAGTTGCAAGCTGAATTAGCTGGGGTTTTTTTCATGGATTTTTCTTTTGATCTTCACAGAAACCGTTTTTAGAGATTGTTTTATTCCCGTTTTATGGTTGAAGAAACTAGAGCTTAGAGAGTTTAAGCAATGTGCTTGCCTAATAAATGGCAGAGCTAGGATGAAACGCAGTTTTATTCATTAGGTTACACCTAATTCCAGGCGGGCATTGTGGCTCATGCCTGTAATCCCAGCACTTTGGGAGCCAGAGGCTGGCGGATCACCTGAGTTCAGAGGTTTGAGACCAGCCTGGCCAACATGGCGAAACCCTATTTCTACTAAAAATACAAAAAAAAAAAAACAAAAAAACCTGGTGATGAGTGCCTGTAATCCCAGCTACTTAGAGGCTAAGGCAGAGAGAATTGCTTGAACCCAGGAAGGGGAGCTTGCAGTGAGCTGAGATCGTGCCACTGCACTCTAGCCTGGGCAACAGAGTAAGAGTGTCTCAAAAATAAATAAATAAATAAACAAACAAAATTCTTTCCACATATAACATGCCACGATTATAGCACATTGTAGAAGTTCTACGGTGATCACAGAGCTCTTATGTTTAATGGGGTTTGAACTTCAGAGTTACATAAATGTAAGAAATGAAAACAAATGTATCAGGCACCTTATATGCCTCATTTCTAGGCCATGTCTCTTTTAATACCAGTCTCTGTTTATTCCTTCTGGAATTCCAGTTAGATAGTTGCTGGATACTTCCATCTTATCCTCCATGTATTTTAATCTCTTTCTCCTTTTTTCCTGGATTCTGTGTGATACCCTCAGGTTTATCTTCAGTTTGCTAATTCTTTCTTCAGTTTTGTCTAATTATCTGTTCAACGCATCCACTGAAATGCTTTTAATACATTAACCATACCTTTTATTTTTTAAGTTCTAAATTTTTAAGCCTGCCTATTCATTTTTCATATTACATTTTCATCACTATTTTTCTTACATTTTTTAAAATTATTTTTCCCATAAGTTATTAGAGTACAGGTAGTATTTGGTTACATGAAGAACTTGCATGCATAAGTTCTTTAGTGGTGATTTGTGAGATTTTGGTGCACCTATCACCCGAGCAGTATACCCTGCAGCATACTTGCAGTATTTTATCACTCACCCGCCTCCCATTCTCTCCCCAAGTCCCCAAAGTCCACTGTATCATTCTTATGCCTTTGAACTAGCTGTTTTCTTTATGCCTCACGCTCTTACTTGCAAGAATGACTACTGACAGACAAGGTATGGTTACTGAGACTTGAGTATTTGACAGACATTTTCTGAAAATTAACTCATGTTTTTGTTGCCAAGGATAAAATATAGGCTTTCTTGCAAAAAATTAAAATTCTGTAAATTTCATATCTGTCCCTATTCAATACTTAAAGACTTTTCTGATGAAATTGGTAATGATATTAATAAATGTGTTTTTTGGTACTGGATAATAAAATGCATTAACATTTGAAAAATATACGTTATATTTTTCAAATAATCCATTTACAATGCATGGGTAAAACACGTACTTGAAGTGCAACATAGACCAATGGATTTCAATAAAACAGAATGTTGTTATGGCTTCAGATTTAACATTGCAAATGAACTTTAGGGAACAACTACCTGTTGAGTTCTGACGTAGTAGCAAAGAAAAGTACTCACAATTAAATGAGAATGTTATTAACATAATCTTCTCTTCTGCAACTACATGTCTGTGTGAGGACAGCTTTTCTTCATATACTTCAGCCAAAACAGTCTATCAGCATAGATTGAATGCAGATGCAGATATGAGAATCTAGCTGTCTTCTACTTCTAAATTAAAGAAATCTAGAAAAAGATTTTTTTAAATATCACTCTTCTCTAAGTTTTTGTTTGTTTGGGAAAACTAGAATTTTTTACTAAATATATGTCATTTGTGCTAAAATGTAATAGGCATTTTATTATTACTTTTAAGTGTTCATATATCTATATATTTTTTATTTCTCAATTCTAATTTCTAGCATTGTAAATATCAGTAGCTATAACTTATATAAACGAAAGCTCTTTGAGGTCCTCAATAATTTTTAAGAATATAAAGGGGTTTTGGGACCCAACATTTTGGGAACTGCTGCTGCATATAACTCACTTATTCCTGTAGCTATTTTTCATCTTCTGCCTTTAAAATGCATGCCGTAATAAGGCAAGAGTTGTTTCCTGTCTTGTTCATCACTGAGTACCCAGAGTTTAGAATTGTGTCAGGCAAATTACTGAATGAATGTATGAATGAATGCCACTCAACAGCAACCTCCACTTCCTGAGGCCTATGTGCGGACTCTCCTATGAACCTCCCCAAGGCACAGAGTGTGAGGCTGAGCTAAGACCCCCTACATCCATTCATCCATTGCAAGATATTTTCCAACTTCCTGCCCATTCCAAATCAAACTGGTTTCACCCATTCTGAACTCCCCAAGCACTGGCCTCCTAACGTTGAGCGCACACTACGTGCTCAACCATTCATCCTGGCCCTTAAGGCCACCACTTTGCCTTGTTTATATGCGATTCCTTTTCTTCCCCTCAGACTGTAAGACCCTGGAGTGCTGTGTTTCATGGTCTATCTATTTTCAGCTCTAAGCACAGTGCCTAGCACTGAACAGGTCTTCAATAAATGTTTTTATATAAATGAATAATATACAAAATGAGCACTCTTCCACCTGAATATGCACATATATACACACATTGAGAATAGTTATTTGTCTTCAGCAGCCAATGAAAACCTTTCTCCAATGACAGCCTGGTTCCTGTACATTTCTTTCCCTAGAGCTAAGCCCTTTCCTCACTCCCGAAAGTTCTCTAGCCAAGCCTGCCCTCAGGCACACCAGCGCAACAGTTCAGGTGATTCACTGTCAATACCTCTTTGTAGGACATCCCTCAATAGTCAGTGCCTGGGTACCCAGGCTTCTGCCTCATAGCCACAGGTCCAGTAACCAGGCCTAGGCATTGTTCTCTTGCAAGTGTCCTGGCCTCCATGACAGTAGCATTTCTTGAGCATCCACAATGTGTCATGAGCTTGGTCATAAATATGTATAATCCCCAGGCCTCTCAGCAACCTGGTAGGGAAGCACCACAAAGAACATGAGATAAGGACCAAGCCTAATCAATTTGTTCTGTCTCCGGGCCCTCAGGGCATGCTCAGTCAATAATTAGTGAATAAATGGCTGAATGAATGAATCCTACAAGATGGGTGTTCATATCCCATTGTACAGATGAGCAAACAGCCTCATAGAGGTTATGCAGCTCATCCATCATGTTGCCAACCCCTGCATATATTGAGGGCCACCAATGGTCTACACTCAGTGGCTTTCCCCCGCAAGCCTCTGTCCACTCAGTTAGGCAAAATGAAAAGAAAGAGAGAGAGAAAGAAAAAAGAGAGAGGAAGAGAGAAAGAGGAAAGAAAGAATGAAAGAAAGAGAGAGAGAAAGAGAGAGAGGAAGAGAGGAGGAGAGAGAAAGAAAAAGAAAGATAAAGAGAGAGAGGAAGAGAGAAAGAGGAAAGAAAGAAGGAAAGAAAGAGAGAGAGAAAGAGAGGAAGAGAGAAAGAGGAAAGAAGAAAGAAAGAGAGAGAGAGAAAGAAATAGAAAGAAAGAAAAGAAGGGAGAGAAGGGAAAGGAAAGGAAGAAATCTTGTATTGCTTTAGGTGGTTTTCTGTTTTAAAAATTGATATATTTCATTAGTAGAAAATTCAAATAGCACATAGAAGCACTAAGAAGCTGGGTGCAGTGGCTCATGACTGTAATCCCAGCACTTTGAGGGATTGAGGCAGAAGGATTACTTGAGGCTGGGAGCTCAATACCAGCCTGGTCAACATAGCAAGACCTCATTTCTACTAAAAGTTAAAAAAAAAAAAAAAATAGCCAGGCATGGTGGCATGCCTGTAGTCCTGGCTACTGGTGGGCCTGAGGAGGGAGGATCCCTTGAGCTCAGGAGGTCGAGGCTGCAGTGAGCTGTGATCACACCACTCAGAGTTACAGAGTGAGACCCCTATCTCTTAAAAAAAAAAAAAAAAAGGAAGAAGAAGCACTAAGAAGAAAATTTAAGTTACTTGTTACCTACTTGTCATCTAGAAATGACTACTGTGGACATTTTGTACCAATCTTCCTTTCTTTCTTCTACATGTATCTTTATTTCACAACATATTGATGTCATCATGTTCCTATTGTAAATAAACTTTCCACCAAATACTGCATGATAAGCATTTTCTTCGTCATAATAAATAATATTTTGTGATTTTTAAAGCATACAGAATATTCTGCCATCATCTGGAGTTTATTTAAACATTAACTTTTTTTTAACTATTCCCTCTTATTTAACTTCCAAGTTGTTTTCTTTTTTTTTCTATTCAAAGCAACATGCTGATAACCTTGAATATAAACTGCCTTCTTCACTTACTTCATTAGAAGGGTTGCTAGAAATTGAATTATTGGGTCAAAATATATCTCCATTTTAAAAAAATTGATGTACAATAAATTGCACATATTTAAAGTGCACAATTTTGTAATTTTTGACATATGTATATATCCATGAAACTATTGCCACAATCAAGGTAGTCAACACATATGTCACCCCATATGTTTCTTTGTGGCCCTTTCAAATCTCTCTCTCTCTCCCCTTCCATTCCCCACGGGAAAGGCTGCTCTGCTTTCTGTCACTATTGATTAGGTAGAATTGTCCAGGGTTTTGTATAAAAGGAATCACCCAATATGTACGCCTTTCCTCTGGTTTATTTTCCTCAGCAGAATTATTCTGCAATTCATTCATATTATTGTATCGCTAGTTTATTCCTTTTTAGTGCCTAGTCATACTCCACTATATAGTCAGGAAAGTGCACCCATTTTTAACACTTTTGATGCATATTACCAAATGGACTGTGGGGGCATCTTGAGGCTCTTTATCACAAAAGCATGGACATTTGGAGCTGACCGCCCCCTCCACTGAAAAGCTGGGATTGAAATTTCACTTGTTCCAAGTGTACCATTCTGTCCCCAGAACTACATAGCCTCTGACCCTCCCTAGTTCCAACATCCATTACCAGGAAAAAGGAAAAACTCCAGGGACCATGAAAGACCCAAGAGATAGGGGCCGGTGAGGGCAGCAGCAATGTCACTGGGGCCCTTGTGCCTCATGCCACAGTGCTGCAATCCCAGGGGGACCTACTTCCTAGATGCTGCTCTGCTCACAAAGAAGCCAGCCCTGAAGCAGTGGCCTGAGCCATCACACCTGTGCAGTCACCAGGGTGATGAGCAGGGCACAGGGACAAGACAGTTTCTCGGACCACACGGACAAGTATGTGTGAGGTCTACTTGCTCGCCCTGTAACCTGTAACCCTGCATGAGCGTTGTATTGATACAAATATGACTACAAAATACTGAGGGGGAAAAGACTGCATTTACTTCCCTGCTAGACCATGAAACCACTTGACAGTCAGATCTGTGGCTGACTCATCTTGCTTCAAGGCTTCTTGCTCTGGTGAGTTTTCAATCTGCTTTTCTCGAAGACTATTGACTACATTTTCTTTGAAAAAGCTCAGCTCCTGCTTAGCACCACCAAGGCAGAAATCAGATGACCACAGGGAAGACAGCAGGGGGACTGGGGCCTGTCCTACCCCCACACCCGTCCCATAAACTTCTCTGCTTCCTTCAACATGCAGCTGCATGTGTTTTCTTAGAACCACTTCCAAATTCCCCAAGTGGAGTCAGTCACACCCTCAAGCAGCCTGTTTTCCATTGCACTGGGATTATTTGCTTATCCATTCAGCAAGCTTACTGGAGGCCCACTGTGTGCTGAGTACCGGGCCCTTCTGCTCGTGGAGTCCAGAGTCCAGTGAAGCACCAAGGCTCAGTGGAGGTGACTCCCATGCCAGGGGTCAGGAGTAATGATGGCACTGTGCAGAGGACACCATGGGCCCACTGAGGAAAGACGTCTCTCATGGAATGGACACGGAAGCAAGAAAGGCCTCCTGGAGGAACTGGGCCCTCAAACAAGCCCTAAAGAATGAAAAGGGGTTATCTAGATGCAAGGGTTAGGAAAGAGGCAGGGTCCAGACTGCAGGGGCCAGCGAGCAAAGGCAAAGAGGTGGTGGGGTGAGGAGAGAGATGCACAGAGGGGAGAATCAAATCCCTCACCCACCAGGAGGACGAGAGGCCAGCCAGTCCTAAAAGACCAAAGAATCTGGCTTGTGGTGGAGGAGCAACGACTGCGGGGCAAGGCAGGAGAGGCAGGTAGGAGCCAGGGCACCAAGGACTTTGTACTCCATGTTAAATGGGCAAAAGGGCGCCACTTGAAAGTCTGAATGAGCAACTTAGTTAGAAGTGTATGTGAGGCAAATTGTGTGCTACCTTATTGGAGAGGGATTTTGGAGGGTGACACCAGATCAGACAGGCTATTTAAGGGGGAAGTGCGATAATCAACAGAAGAGGTATTGAAAGACTAAGCTAGGGAGCGTTGGCTGGCATGCAGAGTAGAGATGAGTATGATGGATGTTCAGAAGGTAAAATTTGTAATACTTGATGTTTGGTTGAAATGTGGGGACTAAGGGTGAAAAGTAAGTCAACAGTGACTCAAGTTTCCCAAGTGGCACACATGTAGATGGTACCTTCCTATCAATTAGAACAGACATGGCTTATGTATCACTCCATCCCCAGAGACCAGTACAGTTTCCAAGATACAGCCAGTGCTTCACAAATGTTGCTGCGTGAATGAATTAGTCTAAAAACCATACCGCCTTACCTGCTCCAAGGGAGCACCTGCACAGAGTGAAAGCTGCCTTGGAGTTGGGTAGCTGCAGGTCCTCAGGGAAACCCTCGATGTAAAGGTGGTCTCCTGTCCCAATAACCTGAGCTTTAAAGAGGGGAGTGCTAGCAGAGGACCCAACCGTATCAAGGAATAGAGAATAGCAAATAACCGCAAGCAGATATGACTTGGATCCTTGCTACATTCAAACCATTGACACCTCAAGGCTGTGGAAGAAGAAACACAGGAGACTGACCCAGAGAGAGAAAAGATTTGGGAGATTTTAGTCAGCAACAGACACTAAACGTGGGCAAGATCAACATTTACAAAGTTATGAACAAGACCTTTAAACAAGGAGATTCCCACCATCTTCTTAGTAGGCAGAGGTTATTGGAGGTCAGTGAAATGGCAAGCACTTCCGGCAAAAGGGATCTCGCAGAGCTGTGGATCCCCTTTTCTGAAAAAAGCTAAGGTCAAAAGCTATAACAGATTTAAAGAAGTTGTAATTCATTGTGGCTAACAAAGTTTCCAGAGCATAAAGAGGACTCCTGGGTTTTTATAGGGTGGAATAACTGAGAGCTTCCACACTCCAGTCTGTCCCTTTTGGTCTTTGTTGAGAATTACCTCATGGGTTTTATGAAGCCTGCTTGCTGCCCTCCTCGCTGAATATCCTTGAAGATGTTTTGAAACTTCTCATTCCTCAGGTTCCTCATTGCAACCTTGGAGGTTACTAATACCAACCTTGGAGGACCGTTATGGGATTGAATGAGATAATAGACACAGTATAAAAAATGGCAGATTTTATTATAAGAGGCATCACTGTTATTTTCTTACAATACGTCAACCTTTCTGAGTTTCACCACAAAAACACATGATCAGGTTTTCTGAGTATTAAATTAGATAATGAGAGGGGTATGTTTTATACACTGTAAAGAATTCTGTAAAAAATAAAATGATTAGTGTTGTATGGGAATGAGAAGGGAAAAACAGTCCCCTGATTCTCCTGGAGAGACTCAGGGTTTTCACCCAGAGCATGTGCATTTTTATCTTTAATTCAAAGCCTATGATTCAGGTTGGAGATCTGCTTCCTGGACTGCTGGAAACCTAGGCTTAGGACTCCCCTACAGGACCACCCAGGAGTCTGAGCAGCCACAGGACGCCAGCATCTTGTTGACTTAAGAATATGAACCACTGGAATGTATTACACCTGTCTGTACTGGCTATCTAGCCTTTTAGTCCTTCAAGGTGTTTAATTTAATCTGCAGAACTCTATACAGTGGGACCCTCATTCCCTCTGAGGTTATTGCTTGCTTTTATAACATCAAGCTAGGAAGTTATAAAATTGCAGTGTGGGAAAAATACCAAGATCCTAACCTTGGTTTGACCACCTACCAACTGTGTGGTCTTGAGCCAATCATTTCACTTCTCTAAGCCTTGATTTCCTCTCCTATAAAATGGGGCTTATAACCCCTGCTTATCTCTCATATTGTTATGAGAATCAAGAAAGTATTTTGTGCAGTATATACATTCATATAAAATAAATATATAAAATTATTCTTACTATGTCTGCTATATCAGTTAGGTTAGGCTACACTATGCTTCAGTAAACACAAGTCGTTTTTTTATTACATGAAGTCAGATGTAAATTGAGTGGCTCTTCAGGGCAATTCTCCTCCATGCAGTGATTCAGGTATCCAGGCTCCACCCATCTTGAGATTCCAACATCTGAATATCTGGTTTCCAGAGTCATTGTAATGGAGGAAGAGAGGGGTGATGGTTTGCCAAGTATTTTATTAAATGTCATGCCTGAGAATGGTTGGACATCATTCCCACCTATATTCTATTGGAAGCACTCAGTCATACTTCATCATCTTTACAGGCAAGGGTGGAAAACATAGGGGAGTCAATGGATTAATTGGTGAATACCAGAGTCTGCTATACTTGCACTAATGACAAAGAATTGACATGTTTAGGAAAACGCATGACAAAGAACAAAGAGCTTAAAATCAAATAAGCCTGGTTTCAAACCCAGACTTTATTGCTTGCTACCTACATGAGCAGTGTGGAACCTGTTTCCTTATATTTAAAATGGGGGTGTTGATAGAACCTACCTTACAGTTTTGCTGTAAGGATTACATGAGATAATAAATATAAAGTGCTTTTAATCTGACACATAATAGCTCCTTAATAAATGGTAGCTGTTTATTTTTTTTCTATTCTCTGAGCTTTAAAACTGCTGCTCCACTTCTGTGACTATTCTGTGGCAAACTGAGAGAAAAAATTTAAGTGTCTGTCACACTCACCAATTCCCACCTGAGAAACACTTTATTGCTAGTAAAACCTGATTAAACTGAGCTTCTAAAAAGAAGCAGTCATCTGAGAGGTTATTCATCCTCAAATAAGCCTCTTGTACTCTGCCCTGGATATCAAGGACCAGGGTTCCGACTGTTCCACAGAGAACCTGTGTGCAAATTAGAAGAAAAAGCCCTTTCTCTTGGTGTAGCATAATCCCATTGGCCTTATTGCTTGATGAATGTGGATTTCACTCACTCCTTAGCCCAGTGCCCTTGGGCAGTGAACAACCTGCACAACTGTATCCACTGGCCCGCCAGGGATATATAAATAAAAATATCTAGTCATACTCCTGAGGAGGTCACCCGCAAGTTCTGGGAAGACAGACTTATAACCAATTGACTCCACTTTAGAGCAGAGAGGAGAGAGCAGATAATTCTGTGGACACAAAAGGCAACAAGTTACCCTTTATTCCTTTTCTCCCTTCCTGTAAACAAGCCTGTCCTGGACTGTACTGACTTTCTGTCTTAGTTGCTCCATTCAAAGTTAAAAAGATCCAGTATCTTTGGTCTCATAGTCACAGTCCAAGGTACCGAAGTTCAATTATTATAGTTAAGTCTAATTGAGACACACAGCCAATCCTTCCTTGGGAGTCCTAAAGAACCTGTTTTCAACTCCTCCCGACTCCAAGCTCTTTGACTAACAGGTTGTTTTACTTTGGACAACTCACTTAAACCTCTCCTTGGAGGAGGATCCAAGATGGCAGAATAGGAACAGCTCCGGAGTGCAGTTCCCAGCAAGAACAGCACAGAGGGTGAGTGCTCACCGCATTTCCAAACAAGTTTGCACTGCCCACAGACCAGGAGATTCCTGGGCCAAAAAGTGCCATGAGTTTTCAGTGCAGTGGTTTCAGCCCATGCCACATCAGCACACAGAAACTCACACAAACCTGGGAGGCCATTTCGACTGGCACCTGGAACTCCTGGGAGACAGAGCCACCCATTCAATTGAAAGGGAGGGGGCTGAGACAGGGAGCCAGGTGATCTGACTTGTCTGGTACCACCCCCACAAAACAAGCAATCTGAAATGCTCTGGATTGAGAGTTTTGCAGCAAGCTCAGCTGGAACGAGGACAGTCCCACTCAGTGGAAGGAAGGGTGTCCCCCACTACCGAGGCAGTTCACACAGCAGCTGGGCAGAGCCTGTGGCAGCTCAGCAACACCTCTGCTGGCAGACTGTGACTAGATTACTCCATGTGGGGCAGGGTGTCTATGAAAAAAGGTAGCAGCACAACAGGAACTTATAAATAGAGCCCACCTTCCTAGGACAGAGCACCTCGGAAAAGAGGCAGTTATGAGTTCAGCTGCAGCAGACTTAAAAGTACCTGCCCAGCAGCTCTGCACAGAACAACAGAGTTCCCGGCTCAGCACTTGAGCTCCTATAAGGGACAGACAGTCTCCTCAATCAGTTCCCCAATCCCCTTAGACCCAAAGAGACACCTCAAATAGGAGAGCTCAGGCCGACATCTGGTGGGTACCCTTCTGGGACGACAATAGCAGAGAAAGAAACCAGTGGCAACCCTTGTTGTTCTGTAGCCCCTGCGGGTGATCCCCAGGCAAGTGGGGTCTGGAGTGGACCTCCAGCAGTCCTGCAGCAGAGGGGCCTGACTGTTAGAAGGAAAACGAAGAAGCAGAAAGAAATAGGTTCAACATCAACAAAAAGGACGTCCACTCATAGACCCCATACAAAAGTCACCAACTACAAAGACCACAGGTAGATAAAGCCACTAAGATGGGAAGAAACCAGTGCAAAAATGATGAAAACACCAAAAACCAGAATGCCTCTCCTTCTCCAAGGGATCACAACTCCTCATCAGCAAGGGATCAAACATGGATGGAGAATGAATCTGATGAATCAACAGAAACAGGATTCAGAAGGTGGGTAATAACAAATTTCTCAGAGCTAAAAGAACATGTGCTAGCCCAATGCAAAGAAACTAAGAACCTAGAAAGAAGGGTAGATGAGATGCTAACAAGAATAAACAGCCTAGAGAAGAATATAAAGGACCTGATGGAGCTGAAAAACACAGCACAAGAACTTCGCGAAGCACACACAAGTTTCAAAAACCAAATCGGCCAAGCAGGAGAAAGATATCAGAAATTGAAGATCAACTCGATGAAATAAAATGAGAAGGCAAGATTAGAGAAAAAAGAGTGAAAAGAAATGAACAAAGCCTCCAAGAAATATGGGATTATGTGAAAAGACCTAATCTACATTTGATAGGTGTACCTGAATGTGACAGAGAGAATGAATCCAAGTTGGAAAACACTCTTCAGGATATTATCCAGGAGAGCTTCCCAAACATAGCAAGGCAGGCCAACATTCAAGTCTAGGAAATACAGAGAACACCACAAAGATATTCCTCAAGAAGAGCAACCCCAAGGCACATAATCGTCAGATTCACCAGGGTTGAAATAAAGGAAAAAATTCTAAGCGCAGCCAGAGAGAAAGGTCAGGTTACCCACAAAGGGAAGCCCATCAGATTCACAGTGGATCTTTCAGCAAAAACCCTACAAGCCAGAAGAGAGTGGGGGCCAATATTCAACATCATTAAAGAAAAGAACTTTCAACCTAGAATTTCATATCTAGCCAAACTAAGCTTCATAAGCAAAGGAGAAATAAAATCCTTTATGGACAAGCAATTGCTGAGAGATTTTGTCACCACCAGGCCCGCCTTATAAGAGCTCCTGAAAGAAGCACCAAACATAGAAAGGAACAACCAGTACCAGCCACTCCAAAAATGTACCAAATGGTAAAAAGTATCGACACAATGAAGAAACTGTGTCAACTAATGGGCAAAACAACCAGCTAGCATCAAAATGGGAGGATCAAATTCACATATAACAATACTAACCTTAAATGTCCCAATCAAAAGACACAGACTGGCAAATTGGATAAAAAGTCAAAACCCATCAGTGTGCTGTATCCAGGAAATCCATCTCACATGCAAGGACACACATAGGCTCAAAATAAAGGGATGGAGGAAGATTTACCAAGCAAATGAAGAGCAAAAAAAAAAAGCAGGAGTTGCAATCCTAGTCTCTGATAAAATGAACTTTAAACCAACATAGATCAAAAGAGACAAAGAAAGGCATTACATAATGGTAAAAGGATCAATGCAACAAGAAGAGCTAATGATCCTAAATATATACACACCCAATACAGGAGCACCCAGACACATAAAGCAAGTTCTTAACGACCTACAAAGAGACTTAGACTCCTACACAATAATAGTGGGAGACTTTAAAACTCCACTGTCAATATTAGACAGATCAACAAGACAGAAAATTAAAAAGGTTATCCAGGACTTGAACTCATATCTGGACCAAGCAAACCTAATAGACATCTACAGAACTCTCCACCCCAAATACAGAGAATACACATTCTTCTCAGCACCACATCACACCAACTCTAAAATTGACCACATAATTGGAAGTACATCACTCCTCAGCAAATGCAAAAGAATGGAAATTATAACAGTCTCTCAGACCACAGTGCAATCAAATTAGAACTCAGGATTAAGAAACTCACTCAGAACCACACAACTTTATGGAAACTGAACAACTGGCTCTTGAATGTTGACTGGATAAAAAATGAAATGAAGACAGAAATAAAGATGTTCTTTGAAACCAACAAGAACAAAGACACAATGTACCAGAATCTCAGGGACACATTTAAAGCAGTGTCTAGAGGAAAATTTATAGCAATAAATGCCTATGGGAGAAGGAAGAGAAGATCTAAAATCGACACCCTACTGTCAAAATTAAAAGAGCTAGAGGAGCAAGATCAAAAAAACTCAAAAGCTAGTAGAAGACAAGAAATAACTAAGATCAGAGCAGAACTGAAGAAGATAGAGACACAAAAATCCCTTCAAGAAATTGATAAATCCAGGAGCTGTTTTTTTTAAAAGATCAAAAAAATAGCCAGATTAATAAATAAGAGAGAAGAATCAGATAGATGCAATAAAAAACATTAAATGGAATATCACCACCGATTCTACAGAAATACAAACCACCACCAGAGGTTACTACAAAGAACTCTATGCACACAAACCAGTAAACCTGAAAGAAATGGATAAATTCGTGGACACTTGCACCCTCCCAAGCCTAAACCAGGAAGAAGTTGAAACCCTGAATAGACTGATAACAAGGTCTGAAGTTGAGGCAGCAATTAACAGAATACCAAACAAAAAAAGCCCAGGTCCAGATGGCTTCACAGCCGAATTCTACTAGACATACAAAGAGGAGTTGGTACCACTCCTTCTGAAACTATTCCAAACAATACAAAAAGAGGGAATCCTTCCCAAATCATTTTAGGAGACCAACATCATCCTGATACCAAAACCTGGCAGAGACTCAACAAGAAAAGAAAACTTCAGGCCAATATCCATGATGAATATAGATGCAAAAATCTTCAGTAAAATACTGGCAAACCAAATGCAACAGCACATCAAAAAACTTATCCATCATGATCAAGTAGGCTTCATCCCGAAGATGCAAGCCTGGTTCAACATACGCAAGTCTAGAAATGTAATCCACCACATAAACAGAACCAATGACAAAAACCACATGATTATCTCAATAGATGCAGAGAAGGCCTTCGACAAAATTCAACAGCCCTTTATGCTAAAACTTCTCAATAAAGTAGGTATTGATGGAATGTATCACAAAATAATAAAAGCTATTTATGACAAACCCACAGCCAATATCATACTGAATGGGCAAAAACTGGAAGCATTCCCTTTGAAATCTGGCACTAGACAAGGATGCCCTCTTCACCACTCCTATTCAATGTAGTATTGGAAGTTCTAACCAGAGCAATCCGTCAAGAAAAAAAAATAAAGGGTATTCAATTAGGAAAGGAGGAAGTCAAATTGTTTCTACTTGCAGATGACATGATTGTATATTTAGAAGACTCCATCATCTCAGCCCAAAATCTCATGAAACTGATAATCACCTTCAGCAAAGTCTCATGATACAAAATCAATGTACAAAAATCACAAGCATTCCTATACACTAATAACAGACTTAAAGAGAGCCAAATCAAGAACAAACTGCTATTCACAATTGCTGCAATGAGAATAAAATACCTAGGGATACAACTAACAAAAGATGTAAAGGACCTCTTCAAGGAGAACTATAAACCACTGCTCAAGGAAATAAGAGAGGACACAAACAGATGGAAAAACATTTCATGCTCATGGTTAGGAAAAATCAATATCGTGATAATGGCCATACTGCCTAAAGTAATTTATATATTCAATGCTATCCCCACTTACCTAACTATGACCCTCTTCACAGAACTGGAAAACACCACCTTAAACTTCATATGGAACCAAAAGAGAGCCCACATAGCCAAGACAATTCTGAGCAAAAAGAACAAAGCTGGAGGCATCACACTACCTGACTTCAAACTATACTATAAGACTACAGTAATCAAAAGAGCATGGAACTGGTAGCAAAACAGAGATATAGGCCAGTGGAACAGAACAGAGGCCTCAGAGGCAATGCCACACATCTACAACCATCTGATCTTTGACAAACCTGATAAAAACAAGCAATGGGGAAAGGATTCCCTGTTTAATAGATGGTGTTGGGAAAACTAGCTAGCCATGTGCAGAAAGCAGAAACTGGACCCCTTTCTGACATCTTACACTAAAATTAACTCCACATGGATTAAAGACTTAAACATAAGGCCTAACACCATAAAAACCCTAGAAGAAAACCTGGGCAAAACCATTCAAGACATAGGCATAGGCAAGGACTTCATGACTGAAACACCAAAAGCATTGGCAACAAAAGTCAAAATAGACATATGGGAGCTAATTAAACTCCAGAGCTTCTGCACAGCAAAAGAAACAATCATTAGAGTGAACTGGCAACCAACAGAATGGGAAAAAATTTTTGCAATGTACCCATCTGACAAATGGCTAATATCCAGAATGTACAAAGAACTAAAACAGGTTTACAAGAAAAAAACAAACAAACCCATTCAAAAGTGGGCAAAGGACATGAACAGACACTTTTCAAAAGAAGTTATTTATCAGGCTAAGAAACATATGAAAAAATGTTTATCATCACTGGTCATTAGAGAAATGCAAATCAAAACCACATGAGATACCATCTCACACCAGTTAGAATGGCGATCATTAAAAAATCTGGAGACAGATGCTGGAGAGGATGTGGAGAAATAGCAACGCTTTTACCCTGTTGGTGGGAGCGTAAATTAGTTCAACCACTGTGGAAGACAGTGTGGCGATTCCTCAAGGACCTAGAAATAGAAATTCCATTTGACCTAGTAATCCCATTACTGGGTATGTATACAAAGGATTATAAATCATTCTATTATAAAGATGCATGTGCACATATGTTCATTGCAGCACTGTTTAAGATAGCAAAGACCTGGAACCAACCCAAATGCCCATTGATGATAGACTGGACAAGGAAAATGTGGCACATATACACCATGGAATACTACGCAGCCATAAAAAACGATGAGTTCGTGTCCTTTTTAGGAACATGGATGAATCTGGAAACCATCATTCTCAGCAAACTGACACAAGAACAGAAAAACAAACAACACATGTTCTCACTCATAGGCTGGTGTTGAACAATGAGAACACATGGACATAGGGATGGGAGCATCACACACTGGGGTCTGTTGGGGGGAAAAGGGGAGGGACTGTGGAGGGTAGGGAGGCTGGGGAGGGAAAACATGGGGAGAAATGCCAGATATAGGTGACAGGGGGATGGAGGCAGCAAATCACATTGCCATGTATGTACCTATGCAACAATCCTGCATGGTTTGCACATGCACCCCAGAACCTAAAGTGCAATAATATATATATATATATTAAAAATATATATGTATAATTAATGTAAATAACATTTTTATTAAAATAGTTCTGTCTTTTGAAAGAACAATTTTAGTGAAAATAACAACATTGTTTTTACATTTTGGAAATTAATGTCTGGCTTAATAGAAAAATACCTAGATTTTCATATCTGATTTTTATTCAATCTGTGGCAATATGTCATTTCTGTTGAAGTATATGAAGAAAATAAGGTCTCATGCATACAAAAATTAGCCAGACATGGTTGTGTGCATCTGTAGTCCCAGCTACTCGGGAGGCTAACGCAGCAGAATTGTTTGAACACAGGAGGTAGAGGTTGCAGTGAGCTGAGATTGCCCCACCGCACTCCAGCCTGGGCGACAGAGTGAGATTTAGTCTCAAAAAAAAAAAGCAAACGAAACAAAGTCTCACACAGATATGTAGTTGAAAAAGAGTAGAATATTTTAACAGCCAACAGAACGTTAGATATTCTTTGACACTACACCAAAACTCCACAAGTGATATATGTGGAATCTGAAACCATATCAACAAACTTCTTATGCTTTATTACATTATAATACATTGGTATGTCTTGCACTTGTGAGTTTATAACATTATGCATTGGTCATTTACTTTATTGGGTTGTGCAGATCTTTTAGGCATTGACATACTGTATTACACAACACAAAGATCTCATTCATTGGTATAACCACTAGCATCACTATAGCTTAAACTCTTTAAGGGTTAGAAAGCTGAAAAGCGATAAAGACAATTTGTCATCATGTTTATTTTCCATGAAAGCTTGAATTTTATCACTGGCAATAGTAGTTTCTGTTGAAGTATTTTTTCTTGAGGTGACAAGTTTTTCATTTTCTTTTGAGAAAATGTCTGCCAGTTAGTCAAGTCTTAATAACTATGGTTTGTCTCTCAGTCAATCACATCTCATAAAATAAGCCACCTGGTTCAGCTTGCAAGTCAAATGGCCACACAGGTGCTTTTCATATGCAGCAGAAGTGCTTTTTGCATGCTTTCAGTTTCACTGTCAAAATATTAAAAAGACATGTCAAAGGTACAAGTTGAATAAAATGAATAAATTTTACTGCTCCATTAAGGGAATTCCTAGTGAAATTGGCTTCATTGCATTGAAGAACACAGTGACTACCAGTACAGTTTTCTCTTACCACCCCAATTTGTTCTAAAGAGCTAGCAGTTATACCCACTATTGTTTTTGCACCATCAATGCAAATGTGAACCCAGTGAAAAGAGGTAAGAAATCTCACTATTAATAGGAAGAGTTGGACCTGAGAATTCCTGGGGACCTCCTGGAGTCTGTGGATCACACTTTGAGACTGACTGTTTGAATCAATTACAGAATCTTAGGGTACTGGATGTACAAGGGGACCCCAAATAGAATCACGATGTTGTAGGAGACATTGAAAGAACATTAGTAAAATTTTATACTCTATTGCCTCATGTTTTCAAACAGTATAGTATTCTCTATACCAAAAATGTATAAAGTGATTTCCATTTTATAATACTATAAACGAATATTTCCAATTAGCTATTTTCACTCTTGCTATGTCCTACCCTATACATATACGAAATTCCTCATCCATAAATTTAAGTCCATCTCCTTTTACTCTATTTTCAGTAGAAATGGAAATTAGTCCAATTATTCTGCATAAGGTTCCTATTTGTAAGAGCACCTAAGATCAGTCCTTCCTGCCCCCTTACGTATTTAATCATAACAGGATCCATACAGGTTTGCTTTTACAACCACTTTTATCCCTTCTTAGATCCACAAGTCTTCCACTGGCCCTTTTTTATTCATATCTCTTTGTTTCTGGTCTATACCTTTATCATACACCTTCCTCCAGCCTACACCTACAATCTCTGCCCTGTGAATGTCTAACTTCCAAATATCCTTTCCTCTGGAGAGCTTCTGAGCAAAGGCCAGCAGGACTGTCAGAGCATTGCTAGTAACATAGAGGCTGTGTGTGTGGCTACACTAGAATTATAGTATAACAAGGGCAAGAAGACCAACAGTGTACTGGACCAGCCCTGTCCAACGGAACTTTCTGCATGATGGAAATCTTTTCTATCTGAGCTGTCAACTAGAGCAGCCATGAGCCACATGTGGCTGTTGTGTACTTGAAACTTGAAATGTGGCTACTGAGGAACTGTATTTAAATTTTATCTAGTTTTAACTCATTTAAATTTAAATAGCTATATGTGGGTACCGTATTGGATAACAAAGTCATAGACCCTACTTGAAATAGCTCCTTTGAGAATCATGTGAGGTCATTGTTAATGATGTCACTGTGTAAACATTAGTACCACTCTTCAGCACAGGCATCTTTTCCACTTTCTGGGCACACAGAGGAGGACACTTCCCAGCTCTCTGGCAGGGAGACAGGGTCATATGACTAGGATCATGTGGTGCAGATCACTTCCAGGCAAACATTTAACTGCAGTGCATGACACTCTTTTTTCATTCTGCAATGCTAATGAGAATGTTCCAGACCATGGACCCTCTGTGATTCTGGGTCCAGAATGACTGTAGAACAGAGTCCCCCACTCCATTACAACCCACACTGGACATGAATGTGACTAAGCAATAAACTTGTGCGTGGAAAGCCACAGGAAATTCAGAGTTCCTCTATTACTGCAGCATAACCTAGACCTTCCTGGCTGATAGAAGTCCACATCAGAATCACCTGAGCAGATTGTTAAATCCACATACCTAGAGCCCATCCCAGGTCGAGACCGGGGCACCAGTATTTTTGGTTCAAAACAAAATGAAAGATCTCTCCAGGTGCTTTGAATGCGTGCTAACCTGATCAAGAAGCAGTGCTGAAATACAATGTCATTGTTACTACAGAGAGTACAGAAATGAGTCCAAGAAAGATAATGCTAAATTTTCAAAGCCACTTGACTGCTATGTGAAGGAGACAAAATCTGACCTGTGTTTTCCCCATGCTGTGCTTCTTTTCCTCTTGTTCTAAGTGCTGGGGATGGTGGGAGGAAGCAGATTGATATGTCTTGGCTTCCAAATTGAATTTGTTAATGCTTTTATCCTTATTATAATACTTGCACATACAGTGATTAGTTGCACAAAACCCTGTTTGATCCAAAAAATAGTATTAAGAGTGGCATGTACTATAGAATAGGCTAGGAATCTAACTTCTATTTAAAAATATTGTTTCAATCAGTAAATGTATTCCAAGTTTGAATAAGATGTCTATAAACAACTCTTAGAAGTAAAAAAAAAAATCATTTTTATTGGATAATTGGCTATGGAAAATAAGGTCAGTGTTGCATATTGCTCAATTAGCATAGCAGGTTATTAGTAACAACTATTCTACTGACCATATAATGTCTGCCTTAAAATGTCTTTATTCATCTTTTAAAGTGATGAGCCTTCGATGTCGGTTATCTCATTTATTCAGCAAACGTTGATAGAGTATCTGTCATATACCAGCCACTATGGTATGCACTGGGTATAGAGTGGTGAACAAAATAAACAGAATACCTGTCCTTGCGGAGCTTCCAGTTTAACAGGAGATGTAAACAATAAGCAAATACACAATTAAATATATAATTACAAATTATGTTGATTTCCTCAAAATTAATACATAAATCTAATGTAATTCAATTTATAATTCCAACTTTGTTTTAGATAATTCTGTAATGTGCTGATAATGTATATATGGAAGAATAAAAGACCAAGATTAGCCAAGAAAAGAAGATGAATGAGTATGGTGGGGGTGGTGGAGTTTACCGTAGGCATCAGTTTGAGTCCTTTGGCGGAGGAGTGGGTAGTGCCTGTAAAATACAAAAAAGAACAAGCAAGATTGGGCAGGGAGTGTCTCAATCCCTGATCACACCTCACATATGTGAAAGGAGAGGCAGGAAATGTCCCCGAGGGCTATGCACCTCTGATGAAGTCTTCACCGACCCAGTCATGAGCCCTGGAGCAAAAACTTTGCCCTTGGAGAAGTCTTGCCCTGGGCAGAAATTACCAGGCCCCAATGCTTCTGCCATGCCTGTCGTTTGCTGGGGGTTGCCCAGCTCCAACGTTGCAGGGCTGTGGGCTCACTGGGCTGAAAGGCCAGTTTTTCCGATCTGTGCACTTCATGGCTGGGGCCCCAGGCCATATAGTAGTACATAGAATAAAGTTACTGTCTTCAAAACAGCCTGGTATTGGAATAAGAAAAGAAAAAAGATCATGTGATAGCATAAGGAGCCAAAAATAAATAAATAAATGACTTTAGCATCAGCAAGTGAGAATTACTATGTGAAAAAAAGTTTAATTCAATGGAGGGAAAGGTTTATCTGACAAATGGTGCTGGCATAAATGACTGTCTTTTTGGAAGAAAATGAAAGTGGGTATCTTCATCTTAACCATAGACAAAAATGTATGACCAATGCACCAAACACTTAACTAAAATTAATAAAATATAAAAAACCTTACAAGAAACTATGAAACTCTGTCTATGTAATCCAGCAGTAAAGACCATAAATTATTCAAGGCTGGAAACCCAGAACCTATTAAAAAAAAAAGACTGTAGAATATTTAAAACTTTACTAGAGAAAAGATACCATAAACGAAGGCATGAGACTGATGACAAATCAGGAAAATCATTTAATTGATTAAATGATTAAAAGTCATTCAAGCATTTAGAGAACTGGCTTACAATAAATATTGTACAGCATAGCAAAGAGGTTGATTTCTATGAACCAGGAATGAAAATCGGTTATGTGTTTTATAGCCAAATAGGACATCTACTGTTTATATTTTCCATGAGGGTTCAGTGAATAAATGCATACATAGGAATACATTTGATGGACTGAAAGCTTAAATGATCTGTGAGGAAAGCCACGTTGTTCTTCACTTCTCAATTCTGTTGAACACAAGGAAGTTGGGAAAAAATATGACTGTCCTGCAGCAAAATGCTCTCCCTCCACAGGCACAGCTGGCATTGTAACTCTTTTATGCATAGCGGGATTTCTGCATTCTACTGTATCCCAGGAGAAGGAATGCTTGTGGATGCCTGCTAGAAATTTCAAAGCCCTGTGAGAAAGTCTTATCTCGCCCTGGAAGGTGAGGTCATTTTCCATTTCAGGGATATATGAAAGAAGTGAGTCTTCAAGAAATTAAGTCGACAAAAGCAGTCCTCAAATAGGTCAGGAAAGACACTCTTTTCTTTTCTTTCCTTTTCTTTCTTTCTTTTTCTTTCTTTCTTTCTTTCTTTCTTTCTTTCTTTCTTTCTTTCTTTCTTTCTTTTTCTTTCTTTCTTTCTTTTTCTTTCTTTCTTTCTTCTTTCTTTCTCTTTCTTTCTTTCTTTTTCTTTCTTCTTTCTTTTTTTCCTTCCTTCCTTGCTTCCTTCCCTCCCCTCCCTCCCTCCCTTCCTTCCTCTCTTTTTTTTCTTTCTTTTTCTTTCTTTTTCTTTCTCTTTTTCTTTCTTTCTTCCTTCCTTCCTCCCTTCCTTCTCTCTTTCTTCTTTCTTTCTTTTTCTTTTTTTTTCTTGTCTGCCTGCCTTCCTTCCTATTGAAAAGAAGTAGCAATTCCCTCATAATACTTTGCAATAACAACCTAGAGCCTAAGGCTTTATCCCTGTGGAAAAAAAATCCCACTAATTGCTTATATATCTGTAATTCATTAATTTATCCAGTCCATTGCTAAAGCTATTTATAATTTCAGTTTGTACTGTCTCTGCCTCCTAGAATAACACATTCATAATTTTACTATTTCTATTTAAAGCAGAACTACATTTATTTTTCCTCAGTTTGCTTCCTCAAGCTTCAAGGGATACTCCCTTACCCTAGGATGACAAAATTTAGTGGCTAAATATTTGGTGAGTTATATTTGATCTATATGAAACAAGTGCATGTACACATGTATATGTAAGCATATATGCATATATATACATAAATATATATGCACATACATACCCTCAACATATTTTCGTATTGAATTATGCATTGTTGTGGTTGTAGTTTAACCTTTTTAAATATACTATTCCTCAGCTCATTCTCAACTCCCTTTAACCTTTTATATATACATTTACTCTTTAACCTGATATAGTCAGCTACACTGAATTCTAAGACCATCAAAATGTATTTGAAATAAATTTGTTTTAAAATATTCCTGGAATAAATAAGCTTAGTTAGCAGAAATACTATGAACATCAACATGTAATGATAACTTTCATTAGATTTTTCTTTCTTTAAAATGTGAAAGAGAAATAAATCTTACCCATATCTGTGATGATTGCAACGACAATAGAAATGGTAGTTTAATTTCCATATTTGTAAGGACACATGAATATTAGTCACATGATTTATGAATGGTATATTCTGTTGGGTTTAAAAGAATGTGGAGCCTAAAGGCACAATTACATTTTAATTCTAATTTCTTTCAAGGAGTGTTCATTTACATGACAAGTTTGTCATCTCTGGAGATAAGGCAGCTCTTGTCTGGGAACTGTCTGGGTTTAATTTGGTATGTAATAAACTGTAAGGTAAGGTGGGAGTGAAAAGAAAACTGGATCAGGAATTGTTAAAACCTATGGTCAGTAGCATTATGCCACAGCTAGGCTTTGCAGCCCCAAATCGTCTTTGATCTGGGCTCTGCCATTCGAGAAACAATTCACTGTACTTGGGCAAATCATATCCCCTCTCTGGACCTTAAGCAACCTTATTTGTGAATTGAGGGCTGCGGGGAGGGTTCAGGGAGAGGAGTAAACAAAGCACTTGCACGGTGAGTGCACACAGTGGGTTTTCTTCTCAGTGACATTTGTCCCGGCTCTACCACAAGCTCTGAGATATCAGGTTAGTCACAACCTGTAAAGGCATCAATTTATTTATTTGCTAAAAGGTTAGTTTGAGAAAATTCTAAATTCCCTTTTAATACCGTGTTTTATATTCATATCTGAAAGGCATTTGTTTTCACCACAGCACTCTCCTCTTAGTTCAGTTTATTCTCCACTAAGTCCGCCATGACCACCACGCACCCATACCTTCTCACACCAAGACAAGTCCTCCTTCTCCGTGTCCCACAGTGCCTTGTCTCTTGAGATGACAAGCTCCTCAGCACTAGAGATCATATCTTTCTCGTTTTTGCCTCCTCGAGCTACTGTACACAGTGCATAGTACACAGTAAGTGCTAAATAAGCGTCATTTGACTGAATGAATGAACAGGCACAGGGAGCTAGGTGAATGAATGGATAAGGTACTAGTTTATGAAGGCTGCCTTAACAGTTCCCATAAAATGCATGGCTTAAAACAACAGAGACTTATTGTCTCAGGTTTCCGTAGTCTAAGCATCTGAAATGAAGCCATTGCCAGGATTGTGCACCCTTTGAAACCTGGAGTGGAGAATCTTTCCTGTCTCTTCCTGGTTTCTGGTGGTGGCCAGCAATCCTTAGTGTTCTGTGGTGTGCAGCTGCAATGCTTCAATCTCTGTGTCCCTTGTCACATGATCTTCTCTCCTTGTGTGGGGTGTGTGTGTGTGTGTGTTGTGTCTTCTCTTTTTATGAGGAACCACTCATATTGGATTAAGGGTCAATCTTATTACAGCATGACCTCACCTTAACTAATTTCTTCTGTAACTGCCCTATCCAAAGTCACAGCCACAGGCATTGAGCATCCCCAAAGGGGAAGACAAGATTCTTTCCTTGATCAAATTCTAGCCAGACTCCCCTGAACTGCCTTCTCAAGTAGGCCTTGGCTTTTGGATTTCTGTGTTCGTCTCTGAATTTGTCCAGTTTTGGCAAGAATCCTGCTTAGGCAGTTTAGCTGGAGTCCCCCATAGATCACCCACAATATCTTATCAGAGCCCGCATCCTCTGCCATACTCCAGGTAATGGTTGATCACATTGGTCTCCTTCAGCAAGAATGTTGTTAGGTCAGTTTAACAAAGAATTGCCCTACCTCTGTCTCTTCTTAAGCCAGCACTCAGCAAGGAGAAAGCCATGTTCAGTTTGAGCACCAAGATCGTGAAGCCCAATGGCAAGAAGCCAGACGAGTTCGAGTCCAGCATCTCCCAGGCTCTTCTGGAGCTGGAGATGAACTCAGACATCAAGGATCAGCTCAGGGAGCTGATTACAGCAGCCAAGGAAATTGAAGTTGGTGGTGGTTGGAAAGCTATCATAATCTTTGTTCCTGTTCCTCAACTGAAATCTTTCCAGAAAATCCAAGTCTGGCTAGTACGGGAACTGGAGAGAAAGTTTACTGGGAAGCATGTTGTCCTTATCACTCAGAGGACAATTCTGCCTACGCCAACTCAAAAAAGCTGTACAAAAAATAAGCAAAAGCGCTCCAGGAGCTGTACACTGATAGCTGTGCATGATGCAAGTTTTGAGGACTTGGTCTTCCCAAGCAAAACTGTGGGCAAGAGAATCCGTGTGAAACTGGATGGCAGCTGGCTCATGAAGGTTCATGTGGACAAAGCACAGCAGAACAATGTGGAACACAAGGTTGAAACTTTTTCTGGTGTCTATAAGAAGCTCACGGGCAAGGATATTAATTTTCAATTCCCATAGTTTCAATTGTAAACAAAATGAGAAAATAACATATATATTCACAGCTGAAAAAAGAAAAAAAAAGAATTACCCTACCTCATAGTAATTGTTTATCCACTGACTCCCAAATTGCTCCTTGGGTGTAAATTTCCACTTTACCTGGTTGTATTCAGAGTTAAGCCCAATTTTTCTGCCCTATTCCGAAATCCCAAGTCTACCTAATTCAGATGGTTGCAGAGCAAAAAGCTTAATCACCTTCTAAAAAGTATTTCTGTGTCCCAGATAGAATTTAATGTTCCGATATATTTAAAGTCTTTAAAAAGTAAAGATTAAAAACGAAGTAAGAGAAACTAAAGTGGAATGAGGTAGAAGCCAGAACTTCAGAAATGTTTACTCTAAATCTCTTAGAGTAGAATTAGGGAAAAGAAAGTAAAGAATTCACAGTAGGCTGTCCCAGTGATATGGGTCTCTAATAAAGTCTCCTGCGGAATCATCCTCCAGCTGGAGGTGGAGGACTCACTGTATACTTATTCTCCACCCAAAACTTGAGCCTTTAGTTACAGAACTTGGTTCTAGTATGTCTTTGAAAGTTCACTCCTTGGCCGGGTATGGGTGCTCATACCTTTAATCCTAGCACTTTGGGAGGCTAAGGCAGGAGGATACCTTGAGCCCAGGGGTTCGAGACCAGCCTGGGCAATATAGGGAGACCCTGTCTCTTAAAAAATAAAAATAAATAAATAAATAAAGTTCACTCCTTCATCAGATGTCACTGAAGTTACAGGCAATGGAAATAAAGTAGAATGGGTTGAGTGCGGTGTCTCACATCTGTAATCTCAGCACTTTGGGAGGCCTAGGTAGGCGGATCACTTGAGGTTGAGAATTCAAGACCAGTCTGGTGAATATGGTGAAACTCCACCTCTATTAAAAATACAAAAATAAAGTAGCTGGGTGTGATGGCAGGTGCCTGTAATCCCAACTGCTCAGGAGGCTGAAGCAGGAGAATCACTTGAATCCAGGAGGTGGAGGTTGCTGTGAGACAAGATAGTGCTATTGCACTCCAGCCTGGGTGACAAGAGTGAAACTCCATCTCAAAAAATAAAATAAAATAAGATAAAATAAAATAAAATAAAAAGTAGAATGGCTGGCCTCTAGCCCACTTTCTGTTGAAGTACTGTAATATACATTATTATGAAATATCCGTTTGCCCTTGTTTTTAACTTGTTATATTATTTTATACTCAATCGGAACTGTGCTGGTAATTTTCTTTCTCCTTTAAAGTCCTGTCCTTAAATTACACATGCACAAATGTAATTTTATTCTTTGTTCAGTTTGCCCTTGATCTTTATATCCATTCAGAATCAGGTCCAAATGCAATGGGAGAGAGTGTGATGCACAAGAGAGGAACAAAGGCAGATGCAGCTGGGCAAGAGGTGAAACTCGCAGGCACCTTCTTCCATGCTACCTCCATCGGCCTTTTATAATAGTAGGGTAGGGGACCTCTAGACATGGAACTGTATATTATTTCTTCCACATTAGTGTTTTTGGAAGGTGTCAAAAAGGCAGATGGATAATTCACAGTTAGCAAAGTGATGATCTGCTGCATGGATCTGTACAGAAGTTTCTCCAACTTGGCCCTGACCACAGATTTGAGAGTGCAAATGTGCTGCTCCCTTAACTTCTCATGCCTCCCTGAGGCAAGGCCCTTCTAAGAATCTTTATTTTACTCCAGTCTCACACTGAAACTCCTTCTGGTATTAAGAAGTCTATTATTTAAAAAAATTAATTAAATGTAAAATATGCTCAGAAATATATAAACCTTATTTTATTTCGGCTAACTAAAATAAACAAGTCCACTATATGTTTTTTTAAATTTTTTAAAATTTTACTTTAAGTTCTGGGATACATGTGCAGAGTGTGTAGGTTTGTTACATAGGTATACATGTGCCATGGTGGTTTGCTGCACCTATCAACCCATCATCTAGGTTTTAAGCCCTGCATGCTTTAGGTATTTGTCCTAATGCTCTCCCTTCCCTTTCTCCTCACCCCCGACAGGCTCTGGTGTGTGTGGCTCCCCTCCCTTGTCCATGTGTTCTCATTGTTCAACTCCCACTTATGAGTGAGAACATGTGGTGTTTGGTTTTCTGTTTCTGTGTTAGTTTGCTGAGAATGATGGCTTCCAGCGTCATCCATGTCCCTGCAAAAGACATGATCTCATTCTTTGTATAGCTGCATAGTATTCCATGGTGTATATGTACCACATTTTCTTTATCCAATCTATCATTGATGGGAGCCCAACTATATTTAAATGAATTGATTAACATATAGACAAATAAATCAATCAATAAATAGCCCCACGTGGTGGCTCATGACTTTAATCCCCCAGCACTTTGGGAGGCTGACATTGATTACTCTGCAGTGATGTGTAATTCTGGATGCTTTGCAGGTATACTTCTAATGGTTTTACAATGTAAGAAGGGAGTCAAACAAAAAGTTGATAACTTATGACTTACTGTTTTTATTCTTCTACATTGCATCCTAGATACTAGAACATATCTAGATTATATAATACTTTTATATTTAAGGCAAATGTGAGTCATGTCTTACTTACAAAAGGTCTTTTTGTGTCACTTTATCAGAGAAGATGCACAATGACTTACGGTCTCTAAATGACTATTTCCTAAACCCTCCTTATGAGGATTCTCTGCAGTTGTTTTATTGTGGTAAAATACATACAACATAAATTTTGCCATTTTGGTCATTTTTAAGTTTAATGGCATTAAATGCACGCCCTTTCTGTGGAATTATTACCACCATCCATCTCCACAACTTTTTCATCATCCCAAATTGAGACATAATACCCATTAAACACTTACTTCCCATTCCCTTCTACCCACAATTCTTGGCAAGCACCGTTCTTTCTCTGTGCATTTGACTACTCTAGATACTTCCTGTAAGTGAAATCAAATAGTATTTGTCCTTTTGTTACTGGCTTATTTTACTTAGCATTACATTCTCAAGGTTCATCCACGTTGTAAAATGGGTTAGAATTCCCTCCCTTTTTAAAGCTGCTTAATATTCCATTTTATGTGTACACATTTTGTTTATCCATTGATCCATCAGTGGACACTTGGATTGCTTCTGCTTTTCGCTATTGTGAATAATGACTCTTATGAAGATGAGTGTACAAGTATCTTTTTGAGACACTGCTTTCAATTCCTTTGGGTATATGCCTAGAAGTAGAAGTGCCACATCATATGAAAATTTTATTTTTAATTTGTTGAGTAACTATTTTACTGTTTTCCATAGTGGCCACACCATTTTACCTTCCCACCACCAGTGCATAAAGGTTCTAGCTTCTGTGCATCCTCACCAATACTTGTTATTTTCTGTTTTTTAAAAATGATAGTTATTCTAATGGGTGTTAAATGACATCTTATTATGGTTTGAATTTGTGTTTTCCTAATGATTAGTGATGTTAAGCATCTTTTCATGTGCTTATTGGCCATTTGTATATCTTCTTTGAAGAAAGGTATATTTAAGACCTTTGCCCATTTTTAAATAAGGGTTTGTGTTTGTTTTTTTGAGTTGTAGATCTTCACAGACTCTGGATATTAACCCATTAAGAGATACATGATTTGCAAATACTTTCTGTCAGTTGCCTTTTCATTTTATCAATAGTGACTTTTGAGGCACCAAATTTTTAATTTTGATATAGTCCAATTTACCTATTCTTTTGTTATAATTGCCTGTGTGTTTGGTATCATATTCAAAAAACTGTTGCCAAATACAATGTCATAAAGCTTTCCCCCTATTTTCCTCTCAGAGTTTTATAGTTTTAGCTCTTATATTTATGCCTTTAACCCATTTTGAGTTAATTTTTGTACATAGTGCATGGTGTAAAGTAAGGGTCTGACTTCATTCTTTTACAAATTGATATCTGATTTTCTCCAAACCATTAACAAATGGTTAGCAAATAAAAAGACTTTTTCCCAATTGAATGGTCTTGGCACCCTTCATTTACTATATATATGAGAGTTAATTTCTGGGCTCTCTTTTCTATTCCACTAATCTGTATGTGTGTCTTTACGCCAGTACCACACTGTTTTGATTACTGTAGCTTTATAGTAAGTTTGGAAATCAGAAAGTGTTAGAACTTCAACTTTGTTCTTCCTTTTCAATATTGTTTTGGCTATGCAGGGTCCCTTGTGATTCCTCATAAATTTTAAGATAAATTTTTTTGTTTCTGCAAAAAAAGTTATTAGAATTTTGACAGGAATTGTACTGGACCTGTAGCTCACTTTGAGTAGTAAGGACATTTTAACAATATTAAGTATTCCAATCCAGAAATTCTGAATGTCATTCTATTTATTTTTGTCTTCAATTTCTTTCAGCAATGTTTTGTAATTTTTCAGTATGCAAATTTTCTGCCCCCTAAGTTATGTTTATTCCTAAATATTTTACTTTTTGATTTGTAAGTGGAATTGTTTTCTGTTTCCTTTTAAATTGTTCAGTGTTATTGTGTAGAAATGCAACCAATTTACCTGCAAGTTTTAAAAAAATTCTCTAAAGTAGGTTAGTTCACTTTCTCACCTCCTAACTAATGTCTCTAGTCCTGCTGGGTTGTAAAGACAGCATATAGTTGAAGAGGTAGTTCTTAATATGAAAATGATTTCTAACGTAATTATATCTTATCTTACAGATTATTTTCTTTACCAAAGCCCACTTCCTGTTATGCTTTTTTATGCTATTGGAAGAAATAGGGGCAAAGAACCCATAAAAATACATGTTTTAGCCTTTCTTTTTTTTCTTTCTTTCTTCTTTCTTTTTTTTTTCTTTTTGAGACAGGGTCTGGCTTTGTTGCCTAGGCTGGAGTGCAGTGATGATCACAACTTACTGCAGCCCTCTAATCCTTTCTAATTCCATCCTTCCGTCCTTGGGCTACATACAAATGACTATTTAGTGGTGTTTCTTATGTGGATTTAAGTTCCAGTAAATCATTTTCACTCCCTGTGTCTGATTCTTCATCTATCGAAAGCATTCTGCTTATTCTTTTAGTGAAGGGTGGGGAGGAAGGCAGGATGGGGAGGTGCAGTTTCTACCTAACTGGAAACTTTAACAAGGAATGACACTTTTCATTTGCACCTGTCATTGGAAATTATAAATTGTTCTTCCAGCCCAAGACTAGGCAAGTCTTTGAAGGAGTGTTTGTAGTATTGCCTCTGGTATCAAGCTAAGAAACATTGTCTTGGAATGCTGACCTGAATATGAGAAGTGATTTTCATTTTTATGAGTCCAGAGGGGCTCTCAAATACCTTTTCCTTTTTCACTTTAATATGATTTTCTTTTAATCTTGACATAGGTAGTACAGATAAAATCATGCATACTTTGATATTTTTCTTTGGACTATAACCTCTAGGTGACACTCAATACTAGTAAAGGAATGGTTCAATACAGGAATATTGCTCAGCTAGTCTTGTGACATTTTGAGCAAGAGTTGTCATTTTTCTGGCATGATGTGTTATTGAACAAATTAGATTTCCCAAGAACATGGTGGCCATTACTTTTTCTGATGTAATGAAACACTCAGTTAACTTGCTTTAGGTTGCCTTTCAACTATGCACTACATTATCTTCATTTTCCTCAAATCTCTCAAATCATTTGGTCTGAGAGCTTGAATGAGAATTTTCCAAAGTAAACTTGAAAGCTTCAAGGTCCTACAGCAATATTCGCCAGGAGACTACTTGGCCACATATGCAGAGGGCTGACATTTTGGGTGGGTGTCACAGTCTCTAAGGCCTCCTGTGTCCTGTGACCTTGGTGAAGGCTCTTAGGTGGTTCTCAAGAAGCCTATGTTTTAAGAAGTCCACCTTTTATTTCAAGGTTCAGCTCTGCCACTGAGGAAGGAGCATAACCAGCAAAATTTATCTGGGTAATTCAGTAAATGACATATTTGACTTGGAAGCATGACTTGTCAGAATCAGAATGCAGGAAACACAGGAATGACAAGGCAGCATTGTATGCAAGTAAATAGCAATGTACTCTCTGAGCCCTGCAGCACACAGTGGGTGAAATCAGCCAGGCACATGAGTAGATTATCATACCCTTTACATCTTCAGAGTTTGGTTCTGCCCCCAAGTCTCTGATCATTGCACACACTAGGAGGGAGAACCTTTGTTAGACATGGTGGGGCAGTGAATTACACTCCATTTTGGCTATCAACAGGGAAAGGGCCCGGCCTTGGATGACTGCACCCTCTCTTTGATTCTCACTGGTGGTTGCTTATGGGTTTTTGTTTGTTTGCTTGCTTTTTTATCTTCTTCCTCTGATGCTTCATCTGCATCAGGGAGAAGAGGCACAAGAATATGGAATATGTGACCCACGTATGTGAAGATGTTCTTGGTTCATTCAGAAGTATGATTTTGAGAAGGCTACCTAGAGGTAAAGATATCCACAGTTATATTACAAGGTAAGCTATTGTGTTTCAAAATAATTTCTATACAGAAATTATCGGCGGAGAGATCCAAGATGGATGATTAACAACAGCTCAGGATTGTAGCTCCCAGTGAAAGCACAGAGAGCAAGTGGACGCCGCAATTTCAGACGAATTTCTGTGGACCACAAACTGGGAGATTTCCAGCGGAGGAGCCACACGGATCGCCAGCACGACTCTTTAGGCCGGCGCAGCTGTTTTGCCGGCGCCCGGGCACGGCGCAGCGCTTCTCAGTGCGGAGTATACGCGACTGGGGGCCCTTTGAGTCGGGCTTGGCTGGTCCCATCCCCACAAGGAGAACAGCAATTGGAAGCGCTGAGGACTGAGAGTTTCACAGTAAGCACAGCTGAACCCGGGAAAGCCAAGCTCAGTGGGAAAGGGGCATCCGCCG